>PVJI01003545.1:0-121971 GCA_004026765.1 Micronycteris hirsuta
TTGGGGGTTAGGGCCTAAACATGTGAATTGGGGAGGCGAACTTTAGTTCATACTATCTCTTTTTAGTCTTCTCCAATCTAATAATTTTTATATTTTCTTTGTTTCATAACTTCATACTTTTGAAGAATAGTGATTCGTTTTTCTGTAGAATGCATGTCAATATGAGTTTGTCTAATATTTTCTCATAAGTAAATTCAACTTTTGGGTTTTTGTATTTGTGGAAAGAATACCGCCAAGGTGAATACAGTATCTTTTTACTATATCATACCTGGAAGTAAGTGATGCTGCTATGTCTTATTACTGGTGGCGTTAAACTTGATCACTTAGAGTGATGTCTGCCTATTTTTTCCACTGTATGTTTATAATTTCCCATTCTTTAATTAGTGAATACAGTCATACCTTGGTCCATCTATTTCAGAACTCATGAAACCCTGTATTTGTCCCATTTTGAGGAGAAAGAAATGTTTCAGCACTAGGCGCTTGCTCGGGGCTTGTTGCACTTGCTAGAATGTGTATGAGTCACTACACTGCCCCACAAGATAAAATGCTTCATCATGTACTCATTGGTTTCAGCGCTTATCATGAATTCTGGAGTGAATGAACAACGAGCACCACGGTGCCACTCTATTTGTTTTGGAGATACTTTGAGACTATAAAAATATTACATTTCTCCTTAATTTTTTCTTTCACTAATTCTAGCCCTCATCCTTTCAGTAAGTAATGGAGCTATTTTTACTGTGGTGTTCTAATGAAGAACAATGGTGATACGCTATTTCCCTTATCCCTTGTACATTTATTAATTGAAATTCTTCTTTAAGGAAAATTTATTTCTTCTGTCACATTTATTCTTATATTTAGTCATTTATTTTTATCAGTATGTATGAATCAATATTTATTTTATTTAGGGTGGAAAGTAAAATCAAATATTACTGATACATATTTTGTTTCTCAACTTGTGCCAGCTTTGACTACTGGGAATTCTTTAAGTTTGGCTCCTGTGCCCTGTTGACCCACCATTCTGTCGTTTTTTGAAGGCTTCTTTTCTTTCTACCTGCACAAAGTGCTCTAGACTCAACTTGTATTTTCTCTAACAAAGACTTGGCATCAGCTTCTTCTCCAAGGAATTCTGTCACTATTATTGGAAAATAATATTTAGAAACTAGGATCTGCGTGCTAGGTGTGCTCATTGCTTGGTTCTTCAGTAGACGGTGCTTCTAGGCCCTCTCAGGGGACAGAGCTAGAAAATATATGTACATACATTAAGCCATGCTTACATCTACTTTTTATCTTCCTGTCTATCTATCATCTGTCTATTATCTATCTATCTACATATCTATCTATCAAAACATTAGTTCATACTGATAACACAGACTAGATTTTTTTATGGAGTTTATAATCCATAACTATGTTCATATCTCACCCCATAGAATTTATTCTAGTCTTTCCCTTTCCTTTATTTGCAGATTTTTCTTAAATACTGAACATTTGTTTCTCATATATTAACTTTATTCTTCAACCACAGTAAGTACATAGTTACAGAACTGGAAGCTCTTACTCCTGTGACAAACACGTTTACCCAACAGAATATAATGTGGATCTACAGTGCCCTTTGGTTGTACACTTACACTCTAGTCAAAATGCTTTCTGGAGTTAGATTAGTTCCATTCTCCCCATTCCCTTCAGTGTTGGTATATAATTGATTTGTGATACCATTAGATTCATTTGTCATGGTCTGCATTCCATCTCAAGTTTCCCCACGTCTTAGTGGTTAAAGTTCACTTTGTGTTTCTGAGTCCTGTGGGTTTGACAGAAGCCTACGGTGATATGTCAGCCGCTATATTTAGTTATAGTGTGGTTTTATTGCCACTAAAATCCCTTTGTGCTACCCTTTTGTGGTCAAGTTGTACTCCCATCTCTACTCAAATTCCTGTCAATCACTGACTTTTTTCTCTTCCTCTACAATTTTACCTTTTCCAGAAAATCACGTAAAGATCATCAAACAATTTTGGAAAATTCTTGGTCATTATTTCTGAAAAAAATTTTTTTTTACTTTTACTCTTCTCTACAGATTCCAATTATGCATATGTTAGACTATTGTATACTGTCCAACATATCTTGCTTACTCTGTTCTCCCCCACTCCCTTCTCTTTTTTCTTGGTGTTTCAGTTTGAGCAATTTCTATTGGTGTATCTCCAAGTATACATTTTTTTATTTTTGGCTGTGTTATATTTCCTGATGAGGCATTATATTTTCCTATCAAAGGCATTCTTAATTTCTAACTCTGTTTTTAACTTCTAGCATTCACATTTGATCCTTTTCTATAATTTCCATCATTCTGCTAAAATTACTTATCTAACAGATTTCTACCTTTTCCACTTGTGCCTTTAATGCATTATTTATAGTTAATTTAAATTCCATGTTAGAAGCATTCAATATCTATGTCATATCTAACTATTGTTCTGATGGATACTTTTTTTTGTCATTTGTTTAGTTTGTTTGCTTGTGAGGTTTTCAGAGAAATTGCATATATATGGAGTCCAAACTTGTGCACAAAATAGTAGAGAGTGAGGCAAACAATTTTTTTTCCAGGAACTGGGCATGTTCTTCCTTCTTCTGGGTCTTAAATGCAGTCTGTTGAATGAGGTGGGAGCTGTGCTGTTTGAAATTTATTGTTGTTATCTTTACCCTCAGTTCACCAACAGCTTCAAGTTCTTCTAATTATATACAGTATTTAGACTGAGATTAATTTGCTAGAAAGTTTCTTAACATCTCTTCCACCCTTAGCTTTAGGTGCTGTACCTCAGAGGGATGCCGTGCCACGCTTCTTTCCCTTTATCAGCAGAATTCCACAGTTATTTGTTAGTTAATACTTGTCACCCCAAACGTGAGTGGCTATTGGGTAGGTACTATGTCCACAGTTATTGGGAGCATGGCCTGCTCCGTTCTCCTTCCCATCTGTAAGTGAATTCACTTCTCCTTTCCCTTCCCCTTTTCCTACTTGCAATGGGTTTTTACCAGTGTCCTTAGGTTGATTGTATTTGTTGCCTGTTCCCAAACAGATGAAAGCTTTTGCTCCATAATAAGATAAACGTGAATGGTCTGGGTGCAATTTGGGCCCTGCCTGTAAAGGCTGACCTTTTCCTCTCCCAGGACTGCACCATAGGGAACGTTTTGATACAATTTCCTTCAATCTTTTCTGTGAGCTCTCAGTGGGGTTTGTAGAGAAAAATCCTGTTAAAGGCTCGGATTCCCCAATTCTATGACCCCCATGGGCCCACATTCCCTTGCCAGCACACAATGAGCTTCTATCAAATTCTCCAACCTTTCTAGATAAGCCCTTGCTATCAGTGTCTTGTTTTGTCTGCCCATAATAAGTCAGTGTGTGTGTCTGTCTCAATTTTAGTGTCTTCCTCTCCTTAGATTTTGGACGTTTGGTTTTATATTTGTCCAGCTTTTTCGGTTTTTGTGTGGACGGATATGATTCTTTTTCCCGTGCTACATCCCTGAGAAGAAACCAGAATCCCTCCCAAACTCTAGGCTTTTATCGTTCCCACAAGGTGCTTTCAAGTGTCTTTAAATCAGTTATTCTGAAGAACGTAATGATAAGAGCATGATAATGTAGTGCTCTTAACTTAAGAACTGTGCTAGAGGAGTTATTATTAATAGTATTTGTCTACTTAAGAAGATATTTTCCTAAATTGGACGTAAGTAGGATTAGGGACATATGGATGTTAGATAGTTTTTAAAACACACATTTAACTGAACCTATGTATAAGAATGTACAACTAGTGCTCACCTTTATCCACTCATCATTAACTGTGCCAAATGTTACAATGAATGAACATGTCAGTGAAAGACAGGCTGGTTGGCCCCTTTTCCTGATTTTGCTGATGTTCACACTTGCTAATGTGTTCAGTCTTCTTTAGTTTCTGAGCTTCTGCTTCTTTATTTGTCAAATTTTTTTAAATTTATTTTAGAAGTAATGTTTTGTGTTTGAAAGCCTGGCTTTAGTAATACAAAGGGAATTCAGAAGTGACTAAGATAATCAAGGTCACTGGATTAGTAGGGATTCTATTTTAATTATGTAGAATTCTGAAATAAAAAAAGCAATGTATGAAGTTTTCTTTAAAAGAATTAAGTGCAATTAATAAAAAACTTGTGTAATAGTTAATGTTTAGGATTACTAATTCAGAAAGTCACAGAAGAACTCTTGGAAAGTCACAGAAGGACTATTTGAGTTGATATCTAAAACAACTCAGAACATCCAACTGTGTGACTATCTGCGCAAAAAGAGAAGAGCATATCATTAATATAATGTATATAAAAACTAATATGATGCAGAGAATGATCATTAAATGGCTTGAAGTAGGGGATTACTTTCTCTATTTCCACTCTAACTCATTTAAAACAGTACAGGATAATCATTCATCCTAATTGGGGACATATTATAAAATAGTGTAATCTAGAGAATGCACTTTTATCTCCCCACAAAATTTCAGTGTGATTTTTATAAATTAAGGAAAATTATGCAGCTTCTTTGTGCAGTTAGAAAGGACCTATGATGTTTCCATCAATCAAAGCACTTGAGTGCTTTTTAGCGCAATAGGGGAAAGAGATGTGGCTTCATGGTTCATTGCTAATGGGTTGTTTCACTGTGTGGTTAATAGCAGGAGTTTCTTCTACGTCTAATTTAAGGTTTCTGAATTAAATAGATTAAAAGATTAGTGGGAGCTAAATGATATATTAGTGTGTGTGCAACCAATTATGTCTCCTTTTAACTTAGTTTTATCATAGTCTGAGTTTGTATTAGAAAACTTTTGACTTGGCCTAGGAAGATCAATCTTCAATCACATTACCCATGGCACAACAAAGTTGTTTCGTGAGATAGCAAGTTTCTTCAGGTGCCTTTGATTTCCTGAGTTGGGTCTCAACAGCAACATAGATTAGTTAAACTAAATAAGCATGCATAGAAAAAGATAAGCATTATTTGTGGATATTGGATTTTAAAGTTTAAGTTCAATATATATTCCCCATGAATTGAGTGTTTCAACTTATTTGATATTTTCTAGTTAATTTCCACATTATTTATTAAAAGTACAAAAATATGTTGCCCCACTAGTTATTACCTGTAAGAACCTGTTATAATTTATAGAATTTAAACTCTAAGGCCTTTGGCTAGTCAAACCTGAGGGAATTTGTTTGCCACGTGGAAAACTGTATATTGTGGGTGATAGGTAATGTTCTTGTCCATACCTGACTCAGAGTGAGAGGACTTTAAAGATTTTTTATAAGTTTTTAACTTACAATAAAGTTTAATTGTTTTTCTATCCCACTACAACAATATGAAGGATATAAATGTGGGTGTGTGGGTGGTACAAGATATTAGTAGGTAACTTGCTTCTATAAGCTTTGCCTGGGAAATCTGATATCCCACAGAAGCATTGTCAGAATCTTTGGCACTCCAGACCATAAACAGTCACTTTCAATCTTTCTCAATCTATAGCCAATTAGCTATAAGTAAAAGTAACATAGAAAAACCATTCTGCAGATATATCCATCACCAGTCATCTTCCTTAAAGGCCAATGGTGGCAGGAGCATCTGAATTGGCTGAACTTATAGTTCTGCTTATAATTAAAGTCAGAACTCTTATTTTTATTCTTCATATATAATTCAACATCTCAAAGTATGAGATTCTATGCTAGTACAATTCTGTACTTACTACAATGTTTACAGAGCAACTGTTATATATAAACCCTTCTGCTTGTAGAGCTTGTCCTTGCCCTATTCCAGTCATAGACAGTATGGATATGAGACAGCATTGGATAGAGAGAGGTCACCTGTCCAAATAATTCTGAAAAGCACCCCTTTGCATAACAGCCCTCAGTGACTTCTGCTGTGAATTTCACTCAGTTGTTTGGATCTCTCAAATTTTAGGCATTTCTGGTTTACAGTATCTCAAGGGGCCTTTTAACTCAGAAATTTAGGAAAACAATAAAAAGGGTTATTTAAGAAGACAAACCAATTGTAAGAAAAATGACACATAAACTTAGTTAACTGCTAATGTGTTGTATAATTATATTAATTTATGGCATAAACCTGACAAACAGATTTGATTCATTTTTGTCAACCGCTCTGCCTTTCAAACTACTGGCTGATCATCAGCCATGGGTACTTAGAATTAGATAGTGGTTGAACTGGTTGGTGGATGGCTCCTTTCCTTTTACTTATCTTTCCTTTTTGAATTTATTATTATACTCAGAGATTCCTTGACCTCTTTTGAAAGACCTTTCTTTTTTTTTTACCACCCTGCAATACTAATATTTTTAAAGTTTTTTTACTCATTCTCAGTATTCTCCTTGAGACAGATTCATTCACTCCCAGTTTTGATTGCCACATTTATGTTAATGAGTCTCATATATGCTAATCACTCTCAAAATTGTATCATCAGGTCAGACCTCTTTCTTAAACTCCAAATCCTAAATAAGTATGCATATCTTTATATCAATGCCCCACAGACATCTCAAACAGTATAAGGATTTCTTATCTTGGTAATTTAATTCTACATCTCTTCCCAATAACCATTCTATTACACTTCACATCTACTCATTGCCCTAGACCTAAATACAGATTTCCTTGGCCCCTCTCCACTTCACCTGTTATTCTTTTCTGAGACCCTAATTTACTCCTCTTGGACCATTGCAATAATTACACATCTGGTCTTCTCATTCTTAATGGCACAAGACACTACAATGCTGCTAAGTTGACCTTTATAAAATAAAAGCATTCACATGTTATTAATCTACTTTAAATCCTTGGATAAGTTCCAACTTTTTTTCTGCAATACTTTGGCTTATTAAATTATTTTTGATAAAGTGGGCATTTACTTCTTGTAGTCACTAATCTAGACTCTAAGAACGTATTAGCAAAAAAGGCACAACTCTGACCCCTATTCACACTTCTAGACTTTCTGTTCCTGGAGTTTACCTCCCAGCCATATTGCAATCTCTGCTCTCAAGAGAGCAACATAATCTGCAAAATATCTGTGGTCATTTCATTTTTCCTCATGTAATGTGATGTATATATTCCCAGCCCCACTACCTGTCCAAATGCTAATTATATTCTAAGATTCTTAACTAATGTCACCTCCTGAGAGACAAGAAAGCTGATAAGTTGCAAAGAGAATGGTGGAAGAACCATGGGTCGCCCAGGCTAGTAGAATAGCCAACTCTCAGGGCCACTTCTTACTGCTGTCTATCGTGTGCACGTCACATTCACAAAGACTCATGTCACGACTGGCACCCTGAAGTGATGAAAGTCAACAGCCACACTCACTAACTTAGCAGACTCTCTGAGTCACTGAGAGAGCTTAGAATTACAAATTTTGAGGCTGCATTTCTCAAAAATCTGATTTGGTAGTTTTGGAATAAAACCTTTTTTGTGATGTCTTTTAAAGTCATCCACCTTTCCCCTGTATCCCTTCTATCTCTTCATCTCTTCCAATTCCCCCTTTTGTATTTTAGATTGCCTGCTATGTTTGGAAACTACTGCTTTAAGCCACTGATGATTGGTTTTATAAGAGACCTCTTCTGGAAAATCACTGTATCAATTCTAGTTACATTGTGTAATATTTTATTTTAAGACTAATCTGCCTCTAGTATGAGTTTAAATTAGCTTTATTCTCCATACAGCTAACTAAGATAGAATTCTCAAAATCATCTTTAATATATTTTTTATGTCCCAGTCTCCATAGTCATCAAGCCATTGGATTTGGTCACCATTGTGATTATCTAAATTTTCCTTTCATCTAATTTCTCACAGCCCCTGCCCTACGTAATTTTGAATCATGTCTCTCCAGAATTCTTCCAATTATCTCTTAATAGTTCTCAATGCCCTACTCTGGCCCCTCTAATCCAATTCCTACATTTCTTCATGAGTGATTGATCTGAAAAACATACCAATCCCACTTCCAAGCTTAAAAATATTCATTGGCTACCCATTGCTGTCTAAACTCTAGAGCATTAAGTCTAAACTCTCTGACACAATGTTTAAGATTAGTTTTAATCTAGCTGAATCTATTTTTCTATTATGTCTCTATTATATTTACCCTGTATTTTGTCCACTGTCAGCTATTAACTGTTCCCTAAACACATTATGTATTCTCTACATTCTTTTTTTTTCTCATTGTTGTTGTTAATTTCCTCTGCCTGAATGCCACTTTCTCTCTTACATTTTTTTCCTATTTATCAGGGAACAATTAAAATATTATTTTCACTTCTATGCACCTGTGTGGGTTTTTCTGCACTTTTTGGTATGATAATGTAGAATTTGAGGGCATGGGTAAATGTTATAATTTAAGTGTTAAACTAAAGCTGTATACAAAGCTATAATTACTATACTGATGAATTTTTATGACATTGTACCTGCATGCACACACATACACACACACAATGTGGTGTACTGTGTTGTGTCAGATTGGCTGAGCTGGGACCATATAGTTCCAGTTTAGCATTTGGTAAAAGAAGGAACTTTTGCAAATTTGCAAAGCTGAAGTAAAATACCTGTCATCCTCTCTGAAATTCTTTCCAAGGTCATATGCAATGATGGACAGGAACGTTTCTTGGCAGTTTCCAGGTTGTTCTCATTCTCCTCTGTTTTTTGTTCAGCTGCTCTGACATCAGACACTTGTTCGTGAACCCACAGAGACAGTAGCTGTGCAGATATATAGCTTCCCATAACCCTCTCCACAAGTTCCCACATTGCTGTGCTGTCTCAGTAGCTGATCATACTTGGCTTCTCAGTTTACTGCTTAATGACCTCTTCTCTAAATGGGTAACATTTCATTTTAATCAGGGGTGTCCAAACTTTTGGTATCTCTGGGCCTCATAGGAAGAAGAAGAGTTGTCTTGGGCAACACATTAAATATACAAACACTAATGAAAACAAACACAAAAAATCTCAGTGTTTTAAGTAATTTGATTCTGTGTTGGGCTCCATTCATAACCATCCTGGGCTGCATGTAGACCATGAGCTGCAGGTTGGACACCCCTATAGTTAATTCCACAACTTCTTCCTCCCTGTCTCATTACACTCATATTCACTCTATTTCCATAACTGAGCCTGCAAACAGAGAAAGAGAGAGAGAAAGAGAGAGAGAGAGAGAGAGAGAATAGGGCGGGAGGTGGGGAGGCAGCAGTAAAGAATGTATATAGCAAAATATTAAATGTAAATCTCTCAGAAAGAGCCAACAGACACATACATCAATTCAAAGGTAGTTACGTGACCTAGATTGACCTACTCTTGTGATGCATAGGAGCTTCTATTTCCCATTTGGCAGCTTTATGTCTGACGGTTCATTTGCTTATTTTTGAATAGCTAAAGAGAAATTCTTCTACCAGAGGATCACCAATGATTACTTCAAGTTGGAAGTTTAATATTTTTCTGGGCATTTTGGGATTCTTCAGAGACAGCATGAACATGTAGAAAACATTACCTTGGGTTGGGGTGATTGACTGTGACCAAAGAAATAAGACTATTAATATACAATGAGAGGAGAGAGGAGAAGCAAGATGTGAGCTAAGGTGATCCTTGGAGTGCCTTCTGGTGTCACACTTCCCTTAGAACAAGGGCGTCGAACTCATTTTCCCTGGGGGCCACTTTAGCCTTGAGGCTGCCTTCAAAGGGCTGAGTGTAATTTAGGACTGTATAAATGTAACTACTCCTTAACTGTTAAATGAGAGCTTGGCGCTGCCAGCAGGTAGAAACAAGGTGCCGGATGGATAAAACAAGGCGGAGGGCTGGATTCCACCCGTGGGCCTGTGTTTGCCACCTCTGCCTTAGATAATCAAGGCTACTGAGTATTTTTAACCCTCAGCATTTAAGTTTTGAGTCTTTCACAAGGAAATTGACTCCAACCAACTGAGATGTCAACTGAAAGGAAGGGGCCACATACATGGAAAAGGGTGTGGTGGGTCAAGTCATAAACAGAGTCTCAAGATTAGTTTCAAAAACAACAACTTTAGTGCCACCCTGTTTTATTTTATTTTCAATTTATTCCCCCACCGCTCATTGTCCACAGATTTGTATCAGGTGTATTGATGGTGATTATCCCTGTCATTTAACCAGCAAAGAGGTTACAGAACAGATAGCATCATAAAACCAAAAGAGAAATGGATGTTGAGTCCGGAGTTTCTGGAAACTGAGTTGTACAAATGATATGATTAGATTTAGGTTTTGTGTCCCTGGAGTTGGGATGAATGTGCTTTCAGTTGTACACAAAGATAGGACAGATCATTATGTGATATTGGATTTTTTTCCCTGGAGTCTGACAATGGTAATAAGGGTATACATGTATTTTGGGAAAGTAGAAAAATAAAGTTAGAGTATATTTGCCATTCTTTCAATGCCCCTTAACTTGAACTCCCATCTTAATTTGAAATTAATTCTTCATCATGTGCATCTATGAAAGCCAATGGAGAGAAATCCATAAATACTGGGAGCTCGAACAGGGTATACAATTCTGATTTTACTAAAAGAATGCTTCTACCAAAGATTTTTGAAAATTATTTGAGTGATAAATAAGCTAAAGGAATTTAAACTTGATTTACACTAGGCTGACCACAGGTTGCACCTGAAGTCCAGTAGCAGCAGTGTCCCCAGCCCCCGTGATGGTGGCGCCAGGGTCCCATCCAAACCCTCTTACTGCTGACACTTACTGGGTGTCTCTTTCCCACTTATCATGATTTCCTGCCTCTATTTCAAGGAGTCAATATTCAAGCTTCCCAAACATTTTGTGGGGCATCTCCTGCTTTCAAGAGCTTTTCTATTTATGTGACCCCAAATCAATCTCTTGCAAGGAAAAACTCTGGACTACTTCTTACGTATTTGCAATCCTTCTTGGGCGTGTGTGGATTTACTCCTTTCTGAGGCCTACCTTTGAAAGCTCTGTCAGTAACTGTGTGTGAATAGTAAAATAGTTTCAGCTTTGTGTATTTACAAGTACTATTTACTCAAAAACATGTATTATTTATGCAGCAGTGTTCCTTGTGTAATTATAACTTTAATGGCATTTAGAAGAGCACACAGGAGTAAGGTCGACTTTTTGCTCTTGATATTTTTATTATACTACCAGAAAATGTTGTTAATAATGATAAAAAATATAAATATAATAGACATTTGAGAAAGTCGGATACAGTTTTTGTTAAATACTTCATTTCTGTGTGTGCTTTCAGGGCCACGTTAGTATATTTGTAATATATTCTTAAAATAAAAACAAGAGTTTAAGGTTTAAATCCTATGTATTATATAACAAATATACACATTATGTTGGGTCAGATTGTAGCCTCTGAAATCAAGAAATATAATTTATATATTTTCAGAAAAATGAAGAGTTAAAAGATTACTAAATTTTTATGTAACAGATAAAGACCTTGCATCAGCTGATAGAGAACGAAACAGTGGATGCTACAGATGCTCACACGTGGGGAAAGCCTCTTTCATCCGAGCTCGTTAAGGACAAGGTAAGGCTGGGACATGGCCCCTGAGGCCTGAATTGGAATCTGTTAGTTGTAATAATTAAGAAGGCAATGACAGAAATAGAGATGTATAAAACAGAATGCTACAGATGTATACCCGTTATAAAGATGATATGAAATTCAATAAAATTCCGTTTTCTTTCCTCTTTCCTCATAATTAGTGGTTACGAATTGGTTAAAAGATAGTGAAAGTTTTAGTAATTATTTTTAAGAAATATTATAGTGAGTGACTATTGTATACTTACCGTACAACTGATACTATGCAAAGTGCTTTATACTTTAAAAAATTATTCTTACACATCCATGGAATAGGAATTAGAATGATTACCTTTACTTTTTAGATGGGAAAACTGGGGATTGAAGCATGAATTTACTTACTTGCCCAGCAGTAAGCGGCAAAGCTGTACTTGGTCCTTCTCAGTTCAACTCCTAGGGCATTACCACCCAGGCTGCTTCCCTTTAGTCTATATTATTTTAAATCAAGACTCCCTTTTTAAAAAGGTAAACTCTTATCACAGCTACTAAGACATGCTGGTTACCAGTATGTTTTTCCTTCTTGTTTAACATAGAAATGTTACTAAATATCAAGAGGCTCCAATGAAACTAAGACTGTTCTCCAAAATTTCAAGTTTAAAATTTTAATAAGGGGAAAATATTTCATAGTGTAAAAAAATATTTCAACTGTTTTCTTAAAAAAAAAAGTCTCCATATACCAATATAATTTCAATTAGTTTTCCATGAATGTGATCTTTAAAGAATATTCTTAGGCTGCAAATAACTGTAATTAAACAAAAAAATTAATAATAAAAAAAGAATATTCTTAGATCTTTCAAGCATTTGTGACATTTGATGAAAATGACGTTCTCAACATTCTCTCCCATCATTTAAAAATTGTATTGAGATCATTATTTTTCTAGTACATTGATACTTAAAACTGTTTCCCCTCATTAGTACCAAATATTAGACTAAAATTCTTTAGGTAGAAACTGTTTTATTTATTTTTTCTTTGTTCCACTCACCAAGACTCAGATTTCTCTTAATCCTTTTGCAGAGGTGGTTGAAGGGTGTTTTAGTGACTTGAGTTCTGGGTGATGACACACCCTCCAGCAGAGCCACCAGGCCTGGACCCTGCCAAGAGAGGGACTAGTGGACATGTAAACTAAGTCTTTGGAAGACTAATTTCTTGAACGATGAACTGTTTTGAAAGAGGTAGCATGGAAAACCCTTCAAGCTCACCTGGACTAAAGAGAAGAAGGCAGAAGGTGTGGCCTTCACAGAAAAGGAAGATCAAAATTTAAACAATAAATCCGATCACGTCATGTACTTCTTTGAATTTAAACATTAGCAGTATGTTAAAAAACCAGAGAAGTGTGTGTGCATCCAGATGGTGAGACTGTCCCTATGATTACAAACCATCAGTACTTCACAGCCCCAAAGAAAGCGCTGCTCTGACTTAGAAATCTGAGACTTGAAAACATGCAGTCCTTTGATACCGCCTTCTTGTCTGAATGCTCAAGGTCCTTTGATACCGCCAAAAGAAAGTGTATCACACGCCGGGAGACAGAATATTTTAAAAGTGAAGTCAGGACAAGAGACAACCAGAATTTTCCAATTTTGATTTTTATTCCAAATGTCTATCCTTATTTTTGAGCCTGTCCTTTACTTTTCACTAAGCCCTGGTAAGAACAAGAGCATGGGAGCTAAAATTGAAATTGAGCTAGTAAAGTCACTGGGACCTAAACTTTGACAGGGATGTTGGTGTGTGGTGACATTAGCTTTGGGCTTATCTCCGAGTATTCCCTTTAGAGCATTTGTGGAAATTCTCAATTTTTTTCTGAGGCTCTTCTTTTAAAAATTGTCTCCTGCTCTTTGTACTCTCTTATTGTGTTCCTAAATATAAACACACAACTCCATGACAATTACTTTTAAGTATTTTGCCAATTCCAGGTATTAGCAGAACTTGAGCATTGGGAAGTGGCATTGACCGTGGCTGCTCTCAAGTTTAGTTCTGAATATTTTCAGCCAGTAAAAAAAAATAATTCTTCTTGACAAGGGCAGATTCTCTTTCAAATCCTACCTGCTGTGTGAGCCGACAAGAGATTGAATGGATGGGAATGCACTGCAATGGTCCACAGTCATCCTTTGACCTCTGGGCTCAACTGGCTGTCATGCACAAATTTGATTTTTGCTAGAAAGATTCATTTTTCTATCCCTCAAAGGAGAAAATTAATGAGACTGAACAAGTTGAAGAATTATATCTTCAACAATTTTTCACAAGTGATGTATAGCAAATCTGGAAGTTTTCTTTTTAATACATATTTTTGTTGGGCAATTTGGGAACTCAAGACAAACCAGAAAACTTTCCTACTTTTTAAAATAAAAAGCCAGTTATAGAAACCAACAATAATGGCCACATGCTATAGTGGAAAAGCATCTTAAACTCTGAGTCTGAAGATGTAAGCTGAAGTCCTAGAGTGCTGCCTCTGCCTCTTAATAATCATGTGTCATTTTTTTTGACAGCTTCAGTTTCCTTTTTTTGTTCTAACTGCTGTAAGCACATATCCAGTGCTCACTTCCTGCTTAAGGTCAAGAGGAGGCAAGGCATAGAATTAAAGCTATGCTGGTCATAACCAACATGCCATACTCAGAGAAGAGTGCAGAACCCAGGCTGGCTAAAGAGGAAGAATCAGTCATTCTGGACAGTCAACTTTAGTGAGTAGAGACGTTTTCCTTTGCGGCTCGAAAGGCCACTATGATCTGTCCAAGCCAATTCTCACATCTTAATTGAGTTGCCAATGGGAAATGTGTTCCTAGGTTCTCCACCTAATTTTGAATCCTCAGTTTTTTATCTGTTGAATTCCTTTAAAGTGGTTTTGGTGAAACATGCACAATGCTGGACCAACAAGTCAATCCAATTGAGACAATTCCAACAAAGACAATTTTTAAATTGTCTTTAAAAATTGATAAAGACAGAGGCTGAAAATACAAATGACTTGTTGGATTATTTTTTTTTAAGATTTTATTTATTTATTTTTAGAGAGAGGGGAAGGGAGGGAGACAGAGAGGTAGAGAAACAGCAATGTATGGTTGCTCCTCACATGGCCCTCACTGGGGACCTGGCCTGCAACCCAGGCATGTGCCCTGACTGGGAATTGAACTGGGACCCTTTGGTTCCCAGCCCGTGCTCAATCCACTGAGCTACACCAGCCAGGGAGACTTGTTGGATTATTGAACAAATATATGGATGACTTCAGTTAAGTTGTCTGATATATTAATGGTGTTTATTGGTATAGTGCACACATATTTTTAATCTGAGATCACATATTAGTTAGCTTTTGCTAAGTCATGCTTTTGTAACAAATGGCCATGAAATCTCTGGATTTACAACACTATTTATTTCTACTCCCATGCACCTGCTGCAGACTGATTTCAGTTCACTTCACTTGTGTTCTAACACCAGAACCCAAGTTGAAGAAGTCGTCTGGTGACAGAAGGCAGAGAGCCAAGGGCATACCAAGGCCTATCTTAATCTGCTGTTAACAGGGGTGTTTGGCACTTCTGCTTACATTCCATTGGCCAAAGAGAGTCATAGGGGACAAAGACATATAATTCTGCTACGGGGAGGCAGTTTAAGTCATTGGGAACAAAAATGCAATCTAGACAGATTATAATTTTCTGAGTTAAACTTTTCTAAAATTTAACTTGATTATTTTTTCTATTTTCTAGTGAAATTGTAGCCAAAAGTTAACATGTAATTTTCGTTTTTGCTAAGATCACTTGTCTTTCGCAGGCACACAAAACTGCAGTTACCTTCCTTACCCACTCGCTCTTCTGTGGGATCTTTCAGAGGCTACTTCTGTCCATTCTTAGCCCATCTCTCAGTCAGACAAAGTAGCAGGTCTGTGCTCATTCACTGAAAATGCACACTTGGATATGCATATTATTGTTCAGAGAGTTGAATGGGCTTCACAGAATCCAAATTCATTGGTAAGATGTGTAGGTGCTTTCCCTAATATATGTTAAAAGGCATTGTGGCATGCATTGCAGTGACCTTGCAGTTAAAGAATTGCCTTAAGTAAGATGCAAACTATGTAATGGAGAAATCAGTCAATGCCCAGGGTCTTTGCAAAGTAGACTATCATTACTGCCTGATCAATGACTGAGCTGGCTTTGCTTTTATTTTCACATATCCTTTCAAGCGGTCTCCATCCATTGTTAATGTTATAAAGCCAGTGTCTGAGACATCTTTGTTTTTATTGTGGCAATATATCTATGCTCTCTCTTTATCTTAAGTAATCTAGTGCCCCTGAAAGATGATGCTGAGACTCTGAAAGGAAAAAAATCTGATAACAGCTTACAGTGACATTTATGTAATTGCCCTAGTCAGAACTCATTTCCAGCTGCCTATGTGAGAGCTTACTTCAGTGTTGTAGCTAGGAAACAGGAAAAGCAAATAGCTATTTCTCTTTGGCTCCAACCTTCTGAACTATTCATGCTTAACAGAAGGCCTTTCATCCCAGAATCTTGTACTTGCAGTGATGCATAGCTTTGCTTCCTAAGGTCCTAATTTTCTTTGGAAAATAATTTGAGGGAACAAATTGTTCCTATTTAGATACAAGAAATTTTCTTTTTTTCATTTATTTTTATTTCTTATTGAATTTATTGGGGTGACATCGGTTTAGAAAATTTTATAGGTTCCAGGTATACAATTCTACAACACATCATCTGTATATTGTACTGTGTGTTTACCACCCCAAGTCAAGTCTCCTTGCATCACCATTTTATCACTCTTTTACTTTCTTCTACCTCCCCCAACGTCCTGCATCTCTGGCAATCACCATATTGTTGTCTGCATTTATCTCTAATCAATAGAATTCTTCATTTCCCCTTCAGTTTGTATATTATAGAAGTCTTCACAAACTCTAGTTTGATTGAATTTTTAATCTCAAGTCAGTTGGGTTCACACTGCAGTGATAGCTAACGTGCCCTTCCCTGTAGCCAGTAGGAATTTCTATATTTAGCAGGACTTGTCTAGAAGCTGTTTCTGTGAATTCCCATCTGGAGACATGAGGCGGCCTTTTTCTCGCCCCCTTCTCCAACCCATGTGGCTATTTGTTCTCTTACTCCAAGGACCTCGAGACACTACAGGAATTGAGAGTCTGCCTCAGTGCTCTGCCTTTAACCTGAAAGACCCATCCACACATTACGTGAGTGAGGCCGAGTAAGGAGGAACAACATCTGCCCGGAATTGTTTCTAATATTCTATATAGCTCATTCTGATTTTGTTTAATGTAAACCTTGATTTCATTCTTATGTGTTATTCATTTGTATATCCTCTGAATATCCTCTGTTTCCCTGGCTCTTGTGGGAATCTAGGTCTACTTACCTGTGGCTCTCCTGACCTTATATGCCTTTGGTGAAAGGTTGTCACATGTGTTTTAGACTCTGAGATACAAAACCTCATAGCAATTTATATGGTCCTTGGCTAGTGGTCTAGTTGAGTCAACTGAGAGCAAGTTGGGATAGTAGCTCTTTGAAAACGTTGGGGTCTTGATAAAAAACAATTTTTGTTGACTCAGGTGATCTTCACTCTGTCACACTAAGATCAGTGAAGTAGAAAATTACTCAGTAATCTTGCAACCTTAGGAAATGACTAAGACTAACTTAGCCCTAAGGATTTTTCAATGCACTCTAGAACAATATAGTATTTGGGGGCTCATATAACTTGGTCGGACAATAACACTGTGCTTGCATGATACATTTTTCCAGTGTAATGCAAGATCCCATATGGCAAGAACTCTATCTTAGTCAGTTTTGGATTCACAATCTATAAAATAGTGTGTGGACCACAGTGACTACTCAGTAAGTATCAGCAGCCTGAATGATAAATAAAAGAATAAATGCAAAGAGAAAACATTGTTATACATTACTATCATAGTATTAACTGTAATTTATCATTTTCTAACTTAAGAAACTGTGAAAAATGCAAGAAGTCTGAAATACATTATTTCTCATTGCATTGAATATTCTCAACAACTCTATAAGATAAGAAGTATTTTATCTTCATTTTATCATTGATAAATGTTGAGGCTGATATTTTTAACTTTCCTGCTTAAACTCAATACAGGGATTCGTGTATTGTTGGTGTTCTGCTAAGTAACTATTTCTAGAGGAAAGGAAGAAAGGGAGGGACCCATATGCTTCCAAAGCATTTTCTTTTATTATTTTTAAAGATGTGCATTGACTCAATAAATGTTTTTGGATGTGGACTATTTGCAAAGGTGCAGGGAGCAAAGATTGTAAGTGTATAGAAAACAGGACCATTTGTCCATACCCCCACGGAAATTCCAATCTAATGGGAGAAACCATCAATCAACATAAGAAATAAAATAAATTAAAAATGTATTATTATAGTTGGGAATAAAAGAAAAATAAGATATTTAAAGGTCACAAAACATGGTCTTTTGCAAAAGTGAATGTAAATCAACCTTAAGAACAGCTGTAGAATCAGAGATCAGTGAAGTCTGTTTGGTCTCCAGCAGCTTCCCTCCCAGTCTCTTTTCTCTCTTCAAGGCAGGTTTGTCTTCATCCACTATCCTTTGCCTTCTTCAGAATTCCCTTCTTTAAGGAATATATTCTCAGTATCAACACTCAAAGTGAATTTAAGTCATTGAGTTACTTCTTCATTGTGTGTAAACATTTAAACCTCATCTCCATCTGTGGAGTTCAAGGCATTAGTAAGAAAGTAAGTAGGATTGCTCTGTCACTGAAGATATCACAATATACAGAGTCACACTTTCTGCTCACATATAAACCTAAACTTAGTTAAGATAATACTTCAATTAGTTTCACAATATTGCTCATAATAACTCAGAATTATAGATTAACTAGTGTAAATGTATCTGATTATTTCCTTGATATATATTCTTACATTTAATTATTTCTTTATTCAACACTTCTATAAATCCAATATTATTTAAAAATATAAAGTTTAAAAATGTTCTGTCAAATTACATATATATGTATATATGCACATACTCATACACAATTACTAATACATTTCTTACACTTTTCTGATAATTTGTTCCAGTGAGTATACTTACTGTCCTATGAGAAAACTCCCAATAGAATCAAATAAGTACTGCTGCAATTGGATCATAGGAAATAATCATAATATTTGAAGAATAATGAATGAAAGAGTATGCAAGTGAAAGATGTTTATTTCAATAGTGTAGTCAGAAATTCATATAATCTTGTGTTTCTTCTCTCTCTCTCCAGTCTCTACATCCATCTTCACTTATATATGCCTCTTTTGTTCCCCACGTGAGTGGCATATAAAGCCAATACTTCAGAGATGTATTCTGCTTGCAATTCAACTCCCTTCATAGCTCCACTAATGGAAAGTTAGTGACACAAAATTACTGCTGCTAAAGTTCTACACCAAAGCTATTTGACTCCTCTGTTGAGACAAACTCTTGTGTCAGGGTTCAGGCATATATGTCCTTTGACCAATCCCTTCACCTTCTTTCAACCAGTCCCCACCTCCCTCTTCCTCTCTTTTTTTAAAATTTTATTTATTTATTTATTTTTTAGAGAGAGGGGAAGGGACGGAGAAAGAGAGGAAGAGAAACAGCAATGTGTGGTTGCCTCTCACATGGCCCTCACTGGGGACCTGGCCCACAACCCAGGTATGTGTCCTGACTGGGAATCAAACCAGGACCCTTTGGTTCCCAGCCCATGCTCAATCCACTGAGTTACACCAGTTAGGGCCCCTCTTCCTCTCTTAGAGCTGTTTGTCTGTTCCACATTTTCATGTCTCTGATTCTATTTTGCTTATTAGTTTATTTTGTTCATTAACTTCCACTTAAAAGTGAGACCATATGGTATTTGTCTTTCATCGACTGGCTTATTTCACTTTGCATAATATTCTCCAGTTCCATCCATGCTGTCATGAAAAGTATGAGTTCTTTCTTTCTACCGCTTAGTATTCCATTGTGTAAATGTACCACAGTTTTTTATCCACTCATCTACTGATGGGCACTTAGGCTTTTTCCAAATCTTGGCTATTGTAAATAGCACTGCTATGAACAAGGTTCTTAGGATATTAGAATTCTTATGACAATGGTGTGAGGATTGACTGTGGGGATGCGGGGCAAGCTGGCTGGATGGGGGCAAAGGGGAAAAACTGGAATAACTGGAATAGCAAAAAAAATAAAATATTTAAAAGAAAAAATGCAGTGTCTTCATGTTAGACACTCTCTGGTCTGCGCAGAGTTCCTATCTTAGAATTTCTTATGTTCATTTTTTTTATTAAAGAGGATTTTCACTAAAGCCTCTAAACTATTCTATAAGAAAAACAGTAAGTATTATCACAACCTTTATGACACTTTCAAAAGCTCTTTGGGATACCAACATGTGAGTAGCCTGCAAAACACTTCCAATTCTTTTTGACAGTTTCAGATGAAACAACTGCACGGTGGCTCTAGGAGTCAAAGGATAAGCCTCATGAGGTCAAAATCTGTGTCACTGGCCCTTGAATGGAAACCTTTGAACTCTGAGATATGTTTAATTTTCTTCCTTGTTCCTCTCTGAATCTAAGCTATCAAACTGGCAGTCATTGTACAATTGTCTTTTATTCTTTCTTTTGCCTTTTGTTATTAAAGGACAGTTACTTGTTCACTGGAAGAAGGGACAATGAAAAGTGACTTCTTACCCTGGGAAAAAAATAGGTGATATACACATTTCTCTTCCTCTGCTTGCCTTTTTTAGATGACAGTCAAAATGTCAGATGCTCTGAAAAAAATAAGTCATTTACTTGTGTTTAAGTCATCCTATGAAGACAATGTCCTTGCAGGGCAAAGTGACATCCTTTATTACTGATGACTATCAGGCAGCAGCGGAAATCCATATATGAATCAAACAATTAAATGAGTTAGAAAGCAAGTATGCAAAGAAACAGAGAAAGGATCTTCACAGAGATATGTTGTGACATATTTAAAGAATTTTCTCCCTCGATTATAGAATCTTATGATAGATATGAATATCTATCCCCATCCCCCACAAGAATGAAGAAAAGGAGCAAATGTCTCACAATGATACTTTGAAAGAAACCTGATATTTAACTATTTTTCTTACTGACATATGACTTCTTTTCCATATTTAAGGTCTGATTACTTGACTAAAAAGTCCTAAGATCTAGTCTCAGTTGAGTTTGTAATTTTCTGACTATGACTTGAAAAGTCACTTAAGGTTTATTTCTATTTTAATGTAACTTAATTGGATGTGATGGTATTTGTCATAGATGTTTATTTTTGTTCCTGCCTAGAATTCATTCGTCCATTTTCTGACCATGATACAAATCTCTGGAGAACCACACCTTCCTTTACAAATATCATGCTCTGACAGGGCAGCTCATTTCATCCTTTGCTTCAGAGGTCGACATCTGACTCTCTGAGCAGCATATTTTCCTCTTCACACTGATTGTTCAGTGAGAGGTATGGGATGCACTAAGAATGTATGAGAAACAATGAGATATTGGCTGGGAATTCTGGTCATGAGATCCTTCTCTTTCCCATTGGACTTGAGGCTTAGAATTTGTAAAGTCTATGCCCATCTTTTGTTCTGGAATGAGGTTCAAGTTTCCAAAGGCTACTGCATGAACCAGAGAATGAACTCAACTAAGTAGAAGAGAGACAAAAACAAATCCTAATGTAACCATTTGAATTTCTATATCAGGTCATGCCTCAAGACAGAATACTTTGGAAAATCTCAGTCGTACAAGCCAATAACTGCTTCTTTTATGCTGAAACCATGTTATTAATTAGGATATTTTTGTATGCATGAAAAATGACTACGGATGTCTTAAATACTAAATCCTATCTATTGGCTTACAGAGCTAACATGTTATGAAGGTAGGGAGAGATTTATGATTGTTTCACTTAGCTAGTCAATGATGCCATAAAAATCCAGCTTCTTTTGATTTCTTTTATCTGGTTTTCATAATCATAGCTTCATATAAAGACTGTCTTTGTCATAGTAACAAAAGTCCAGTGCAACCTGATTCATATGTTTCCTTGTCCAAAACAAAAGCCATCCTCCTTTCTAGTAAATCTGTCAGAAAACCACTTATTTTCATAAAACTCTACCTTTCTCTTTTATTAACCAAGTTTGTGCAATGCAGATTCTTACACAATCTCTGTGGCTACAGGAATGCCGAGAGAGATGAGCTTATATATAGATTTTCTACAGCATTAGTTGTGGCTTTGTGGTTTAAACAAATCTGAGCTCACTCATCCAGTTGCTAGAGTGGATCCATCTACCCTCATTATATGAGGTGTACATAATATGGAGGGTGAAAGAGATGTTGGTGAGACAACCACATGTACACCACAACTGGGTGGCTAAGAGTTTTCTGCCACTTGCAGTTTCCTTAACAATTTGAAATTCATAGATTATATCTAGGGCAAAACCTGGAAAGTAGCACTTGCTTTTTATTTGTATTCTCCTTTCTCTGAAACAAAGCTTCCTGAAGCCCAGATAACCTACATAAGACAAAGTGGTAGGATACAGAAGGAAGCCTTTTGGAAAGTAGACTAGAAGCCAAATAGAACAGGAAAGGTTCCTGGGATCCATATGTGCAGCACAATCCTTGGACCTACCTGCTCTCTGCCCTGGCCCTTGTTGTCCAGGCAGGTTCCTCTAACAGATCCTGGAAGCTTCATCAGGGTTTCAGGTAGTGTCAAATCCTAGTAAGATTTGAAAGTGAACTTGTTAATAGAAATGTTAGATTTCACCTTCAGACTTAAATCTTCTTTTATGAAACTGCTATTGGGATGTGGGGTGTCCATCAGGAGGCCTATTGTACAAGTCAACCCTAACTCCTCTGGACACAGTGGGCTAGAGTAAGGATACTTAATCCAGAGAATAAGAATTTGAACTATGGAACAAAGGCATGCTTATTCTGTGCAAGTGGAGACAGAGGAACTGAAATCATGATAAAGCAGCAATTAGAAACTGCATGGAAGAAACAATCTACAGAAAAAAAGAATAGAAAAGAGACATAAAGAAAAGGAAGAAGAAGGGATCTTGAGTCATGGAAGGAGGAAGATGGAGAGAGAACCTGTCCATTGAGCCTCTTTTTCCTGTGAAATACAGTTGTACCAAAGTCTCACAATTTTGATAATACCTCCCCCTTCACTCTACACATGATTGCTAAACCCAAATTAGATGACATTTTCTTTTAATAAAGAATAATCTTGATGTAGATAAGGCTGATAACAAATGCAAAATATAAATACATAAATGATTGTTGCCTCTTGGTTCTCAGGCAATCCTAAAGGGAAAAATAACACTAACAGAATAAAGAGTCTTAGCTGGGAAAAAGTTGTAAAGTCATGTAATTTATGCTCTAAAATAAACACAGACACTAGTATTTATTTTGCCAATAACATTTTATATGACCTTATTCAATTCTCATAACAATCATATGCCATGTACATTATTAGCCTCATTTTTACGGATGAGAAACTAAGAGTCAAAGAGGCCTAATAACTTGCACAGAGGAAAGTGGTAAAGTAAAAATTTCCTCCATGTCACCAGAAGGAATGACTCTGTACCTTTTCTCTTTCTTTTTCTGCCTTTCATGATAAAGACTAGGAATCTCCCTATATCTAAATATCTTTGTCAAACCAGAAAGAGTTTGCAATTGTATTACTTATATAGGACGCATGTACCACTCTAGGCAGAGGGAATATCGAGCAAAAGGCACATAGGTGTGTGGTGGCCTGGTATTCGAGAGAATTATATAAAATTCTATTTCTAGAAGAAAGTTCAAAATAAGGAGTGGTTGCAGATGAAACTGGAGAAGTAGGACTAGGGTCATTTCTTGGGTCCTTTTTATGGGATTCTAATGTTTTCATATTTTTGATAGATGATGCTAACTCACTTAGAGATTTAAAGAAAGGAGGAGAGAAGTCGTTAAACACACAAGCGTGTTGTCTCCAAGCTACAGATACCACCTCAAACATAACCACTTGGGGAAACAAACAAACCTGTGCCTTGAAAGCCTGATATAAGACAAAAAGAAAGCTAAGATAATACAACACTATCTCTAGCCGCTGAATTTGTTTTGCTGTGGACTTTGGGGGATAGGTTCATACGCATGTGATATTGCCACAATATTTACAAGTGAATCTGGGCTTTTTTTCCTGGATAAATATTTTGTATTTTTTCAATACATTTCCTAGCAATTTTATGAAATCAGACTGCTGATAGAATACGGATCCACCTGAGGAGCACATCTGAAAATATTTTGCTTCCAAAACCCAGGTAACCTGGGCATTCAATTCCCATTTAGTCTGCAAGCTGATTACTCGGGCCCTGCCTCTCCAGACACTTGCCGGTATGTAGATGGATGGTGTTAATTTGAGATGAGGGAATCTAGTAATGCTGCCCTGAACTCAACAGACAAGGTCAGGCATTTGTAAGAGCTGTAGCCCTCCAGGAGCACATGTGCCTTTGTATTCAGGCTGGCGTGTGCTTTTGTGTTCTGTCTAGAGATTTCCTTAAGGAAATTTTATATGTATCAGAAGATATGGTAAATATTATCCCCATGTCTGCATTTTCTATGATTCCCAACAACTGAAGAAGCAGAGGGTTTCCTTGCTTTGATTAGAGAGCAGGCTGTCATCAGGCTAGAAAGCATCAGCTCTCTGGACCAGAACTGAAATCCATGTATTTTCAGAACAGCTGGTCGGAGTGGCATTTACACTCTTTGAAAAGATATCATTCCTATAAAAATTGTGAAATGGATGACATGTCTTAGAACACCTCCTAATTTCTTCTCACTCCTCCATGCCCTGTGATTCTTGTCTTCCCCTCATGTTTTAATTATTTTAAATAACTGAAAGATGCCTGACCTCAGCACTATCATCATCTAATCAAAACCAGCCAATATTTCTTAAGCAGCAATTATGTACAAAGGTGTTCTAATTACTGTGGGAAAACAAGATTGTTGTCTTTAAAGAGTTTTTAATTTAGATGAGGAGAGGGCCATTTATAAAAGTAAAGTGTAATAACAATGGAAGATAAAAAGCTACTATTGGGTACAAACTACTGTTGGGTACACACTCTCTTCCTACCCAGAGATTGCATGATATTCAACGGGAAATGGCCATATAAAGCAATCAAAATTTATAGCTAGTATTATATCTCCTAATCCCCCTGTCATCGACATGGAAAATGATGGAGAGAAGATTCAGAAATGAATCCAAGGTATTGGGCCTGGATGACAGAGTCAATTACTGCATTCTTCACAAAGATAGGAAGTAAACAAAGGGAGCTATTTTTTGAAGGAAAAATGAATGTCTAAAAAAACTGCTCAAATGGCATTTCTCACTCACCTACTCAAAAAATGCTCATGACTTCATGCTGCCTGCTTATTGAGTTTGGTAGAGCAAAACTATTACCTGTACATCATGCTAGGGACTGGAGACACAAGATTTAATAAATCATGCTCTCTGCCCTTGAACTCAGTGTGAGTAGAAGAGAAGTCGTGAGAGTGGATGAATTCCTCAAGGAGAAGAGTGTTATGGATCAAGCAAAGGTGAGCGCTCAGGAAGCAAACACACCAGCCTTCTAGAACAGCACCAGTGGGGAAAACTCACTGACAGGAGAGAAGCAGCAAGCATAGTAGCAAACCTGCTGTGGCTCTTCCCATTCTGTGACAGCACACAAAAGTCTGAACAGGTTGCACATTAGACTCATGCAGAGGGATCCTGGTCATCGGTCTGGGGGCCTTCTCAGCTTCGTGACTAGGGAAGTGCCAGCATTCCCATGGCGTGATCAGGGACTGAGATCCAACAACAGTGTGGTATGGCAGAACCTTGGCTCCAAGCTTAATCTAACATAGCACTTATTGGCTGAGGGAACACCAGAGCCCTCCCTCCTCTGAGGTGATCAGGAAGCTGAGGTCCCAGCCTTGACAACACAGCTACAATTCTAGCAGAATTCAGTTCTGTCACTCCAGTATTCATGGATGGGGGAGGGTTAGCTCCTCCACTGGTTTGGCTAGGGATGAGGGGCAAGCCAGTGTGCACATAATGTGGTTACAGCTACTCACCCTTGTGGAACTGTTGCCCTGAGCTGACAAAGCAGTCCTCTTCCAGGAATGATTGCCTTTAGCGATTCAGCATAGCCAGCTTCTATGAAGCTTTATAGCAACGAAACTAGAGAGAATCAGTCTTATAAAAGTTAGTTCTAACCTTCAAATGGTAAGAGAACAGAAATCTGATTTGGGAAATGCTGAATTTAGGGGCAGGAGAGGGCAGAACTACTCAGAGACAGAAAAATTATGCAGAAAAGTATCAGGTAAATGAGAGTATTTAGGGCCACAGAGGATGAACATGATGGATTTCAAGTTAGGAGGGCTATTTAAATTGCTAAATGCTTCTAAGCCTTCAGGGAGAATGAAGTATAAACAAGAGAGGTAACTTTTTTTAAAAGGCTGTATTAGTGACTATACTTCTATAAATGTGTACAATTAGAAACCAGATTAAGAATTATTAAGAACTGAAGAAGTGATAAAAAAGAAAGCATGAGAAAAGTGGAGGAATGATAGGAAATAGCTTGAGGTAGGAAGAAGGAGCAGCAAAGATTTTTTTTCCTCACACAGAGATACCCTAAGCATGTATGAAAAGAGCTTCTGAGGGTTGAAAAAAGTTAAGAATGTAATTTGTGCTCGCTCCCAAATGGTTTCTACTTCTTATGAGTTACTGTATTATGAAATTAAAGGATATTAATGAGGACTAATATCAGGTAGTTGATGTCATTTGATGAAGGCTAGTTTTATGAGTCTGCAACTCTAAGTCATGAGAATATACTAACTGTGGCTGATCAGTCATCAAGCCAGCTAAGAGAGTTGTAGTCTGGTTAAGTTGTTTTTCTGTTCTTCATATTTCAACTCCAGACTTCTCCTCCTCTTATACCCTTGTTCTACCGCTATACAACAGTGTTCACATTCATCTTCCCTTCTCCAGTCAAAGTCAGCAGTGAATAAACTTGATGGGGAATTTTCTCTCTTCCTAGGGTATTATATATCTAGCGTCTATTAGTTACAAAGGAAAAAAACAAGGAAAAATGGATTGACACTTTCTTTTTACTAGAGGCTACATACAATACAAATGTAGTGTTACATTTGTAAAAGTTTTTATGTGTAATAGTCAGATGTAAATGAGGAAACCAAGGTAGAGAAAATCTAACAACATTTTAGAATCACAAGAAAGGTGAATAACTATACCAGCACTAAAGAGCCATATGTTTTGGATTCTTTTTTTGTTTTCTAATCTCTTCTGTTGCTATTCAGTTGAAAATGGCTCATTTCCAAGATGCAAAAATGACCTCATCCCAGACTTGGAGCCTTCTATATTTTATGGATTTTTTTCTATTCTTTATATTTTTTAATATATATTTTATTGATTATGCTATTACAGTTGTCCCACCCCCCCCCCAACTCCCCTCTGCCCTGTACACCCCCTCCTACCCACATTCTCCCCTTTTGTTCATGTCCATGGGTCATACACACAAGCTCCTTGGCTTCCACATTTCCCACACTATTCCAATCCTCTCCCTGTCTATCCCCTACACACCACCATGCTACTTATTCTGTGTACCTTTCCCCCTCTTCCACTCTGCTATTGATAACCCTCCATGTGATCTCCATTTCTGTGCTTCTTCTCCTGCTCCAGTTGTCTGCTTAGTTTGCTTTAGTTCTTGTTTTAGGTGTGGTTTTTAGTGAGTTTGCTGTCATTCCACTGTTCATACTTTTTCATCCTCCCTTTCCTAAATAAATCTCTTTAACATTTCATATAATAAGGGCTTCGTAATGATTAACTCCTTTAACTTGACCTTATCTGAGAAGCACTTTATCTGCCCTTCCATTCTAAATGAAAGCTTTGCTGGCTATAGTATTCTTGGATGTAGGTCCTTGCCTTTCATGACTTGGAATACTTCTCTCCAACCCCTTCTTGCCTGTAAGGTCCCTTTTGAGAAATCGGCTGACAGTCTTATGGGAACTCCTTTGTAGGTAACTGCCCCATTTTCTTTTGCTGCTTCTAAGATTCTCTCATTATTTTTAATCTTGGGTAATGTAATTATGATGTGCCTTGGTGTGTTCCTCTTTGGGTCCAACTTCTTTGGGACTCTCTGAGCTTCCTGGACTTACTGGACTTCTATTTCCTTTGCCAGATTGGGGAAGTTGTCCTTCATTTTTTTTTCAAATAAGTTTTCAATTTCCTGCTCTTCCTCTTCTCCTTCTGGCACCCCTATAATTCAAATGTTGGAACGTTTGAAGACATCCTGAAGATTCCTAAGCCTCTCCTCGGTTTTTTTAATTCTTGTTTCTTCTTTTCTGGTTGAATGTTTTTTTTTTTTCTTTTTTCTGGTCCACACTGTTGATTTGAGTCTCAGTTTCCTTCCCATCACTATTGGTTCCCTATACATTTTCTTTTATTTCACTTAGCATAGTTTTCTTTTTTTCATATAATTTGCAGCCAAATTCAGCCAATCCTGTGAGCATCCTGATCACCAGTGTTTTGAACTGTGCATCTGATAGGTTGGCTATCTCTTCATTGCTTATTTGTATTTTTTCTGGAGCTTTGATCTGATCTTTCATTTGGGCCTTTTTTTTTTTTTTTTTTTTTTTTTTTTTTTTTTTTTTTTTTTTTTTTTTTTTTTTTTTTTTTTTTTTTTTTTTTTTTTTTTTTTTTTTTTTTTTTTTTTTTTTTTTTTTTTTTTTTTTTTTTTTTGGTCTCAATGTGCCTGTTATGTATAAGGGGTGGAGTCTTAGGTGTTCACCAGGTTAGGGCAACCCTCGTCGTTGCGTTGTGATGCTGTCTGTGGGGTAGTGGTCCAAGGAACAATGGCACTTGCTTCACTCTCTGCCAGATTTTAGTCACTTCCCCTGCTACCCCCAAACAAATTGGGTCCTTCTGGTGTTCGTTCCCACACAGGCAGGATTGTGCATGTTCTAGGACTCTGTGGGTCTCTCCAAAAAACTTTCCTGTGAGGCTGAGAGTTCCTCCCGCTGCTGCCTCAACCCCCACAGGTGTTTTCAATCCATGGTTTGAGTCTTTATTTCCCTGCGCTGAGACCCTGGGCTGCATGGTCTGTCTCACTCCCCAGTTATTTCTCCCTGTTTATCTGCACATGAATGTGTTACCGCCTGCTCCACAAGCTGCAGCCCCACTGGGTCCACCAGCCACTGCCTTGCCATGAGTCCTCTCTGCCCCACATGTCTGGCTTCACCCCACCTACTGGTCTGGATGAATGTGTCTTCTTTAACTCCTTGGTTGTTGGACTTCCATACAGTTCAATTTTCTGTAAGTCCTGGTTGTTTTTTGTTTTTAAATTGTACTTCTTTTGGTTGTGCGAGGAGGTACAGTTTGTCTACCTATGCCTCCATCTTGGCCGGAAACTCCCTATGACTATTCTTATTCTCGATATTTTTATTTTGAGACTTGATGGCCCTCTTTAAGATATGTCTCTGCAATGCCATATCAAACAGTCAGCCCAAGTAATTGAGTGCCAACATCAGTCAAAATAATAGCCTAATGTTGTGCAGAGACATCAACCTGTTGAATGTTTTTTCTTCTGTTCATTTTTTAAAATTATTTTTTAAAAATATTTTATTTATTTATTTATAGAGAGAAGGGAAGGGAGGGAGAAAGAGAGGAAGAGAAACAGCAATGTATGGTTGCCTCTCACATGGCCCTCACTGGGGACCTGGCCTGCAACCCAGGCATGTGCCCCGACTGGGAATCGAACCGGGACCCTGTGGTTCCCAGCCCGCACTCAATCCACTGAGCTATACCAGCCAGGGCTCTTCTGTTCATTTTTTAACTTATCATTATGAAACGCACACACACACTCACATACACATCAGATCATATCATATAAAATATATTTATTAAATTACATCATATTAAGCAAAAAGAGATGTTTCCTGTTTTCTCATTCGGACCATTAAAAAGATTCTCAGCACAGCTATTGATCTTCACAGGTCTATATCCAGGACTCAGGCAACATTAGCTAAAGCCAGTAATAATTATATTAAGAGAATAGATGTATAATCTAATTCATACAATTACGTTTTTCTAAAGATTAAAGATGCTTGGTTTTTAAAATACATGGCCATTCATCCTCTGGTGTCCTGCCTTGCTATTTTGAAGGTCATAGGCTCCTAGCATGCTGAAGCTGAAACTCATCAATATATTATGGAACATCCTTTCAGTGATAGAGACGGAGATTGCTGGGGCCATATGGGTCTGCATTCATTGCAAAGCAAAGGACTAAGAAACTGTTCACTGTCTTTCTCTAATCCCATTACTTGAAGGAGCTTTACCCAATTAACATTAAAATAAGTATAAAAATAAAGAAGTATTGTTCCAAAAGTCAATTTGAGTTTTTTCTTTAAAGAAAAATGTTTATAAAACAAGGAGAATCATGACCTGAAAAATTCAAATATCTGATCTCTCCAAATGATTACTGTATAAGACTGATTCTACCTCAAAAAATGTTCAGTGGCACTGCCAACATAGGCCATTACCACTTAATACATATGTTAGGATTATTGTAAGTGTTTGTTATTTGTTCATCTGCAGTCTTGCTTCTGCACATCTATGTCAAATTGTGCTCATTGAACTTGGCACAATGCCTGGGAGAGGCAGACCTCTTGGATTTACATTTTAGCACATGACTAAAATGTGCATTTTTGCTTATCAACTGATGATATTTTCTATTAACTCTTTAGGGATTAGTTCAAATATTGAGAAGAGAGTTTTGTAAGATTTTATCTATAGGGTCATATTTTCAACTTCATTTTTTCCTGTATTCTTTTGTGACTTTGGTGAGTACTCAGATAATATAGCTATAAATTAATTTTTGGCTCAAGAGAAAATATTTCTAATACCTGTACCCTTATCAAGTGATTACATCAGTCTGTGAATATCTTTTGTTTTGAAGTGGGTCTCTTGTAGACAGTATATATGCAGGTCATGTTTTCTTATCCATTTAGCTACCCTATGTCTTTTGATTGGAGCATTTACTCCATTTATATTTAAGGCTATTATGATAGGTACTTATTCATTGCCATTTTTTTCCCTTTGTACCTGTGTTCCTCTCTCTTTTTCTTCATTTTCTTAAAGTAGTCCCCTTAGCATCTGTTACAGTGCTGGTTTGGTAGAGATGTATTCTTTTAGCTTTTTGTTTGTTTGTTTGTTTGGAAAACTCCTTAATGCACTTTGCATTTTAAATGAGAACCTTGCTGGGTAGAGTAGTCTTGCTTGTAGGCCTTTGCTTTTCATTACTTGAAATATATCTTGCCATTCCCTTGTGGTTTGTAGTATTTCTGTTGAGTAATCAGCTGACACCATATAGGAGTCCCCATGCATGTTACTAGCTGTTTCTCCCTTGCTGCCTTTAAGACTGTCTCTTTGTCTTTTAATTTTGCTATTTTTATTATGAAGTGTCTTGGAGTGCCCCTTTTTGGGTTCATCTTGATTGATATCCTTTGTGCTTCTTGGACTTGTATGACTTTTTTCTGTAATCAAGTTAGGGAAGTTTTCTGTCATTACTTTTTCAAACAGGTTTTCTATCCCTTGCTCCGCTTCTTCTTCTGGTATCCTTATGATATTGATATTATTATGTTTCTTGTTGTCCTGTAGCTCCCTTAATTCCTCTTCATTCTTTTTTTTAATCTTTTTTTGTTTTGTTGTTCTGTCTGGGAATGTTTTTCTACCTTGTCCTTCAGCTCGCAGATTCAATCCTCTGCTTTATCTAGCCTGCTTTTAATTCCTTCTACTGTGTTCTCCATTTCAGATATTGTATTCTTCATTTCCTCCTGGCTCTTATTGATAGCTTCTATGTCCTTTTTCATGCTGGTACAGTCGCAGTAAGTACCTTGTAGCTTCCCTGTTGCTCTTTAGCATTCTAACTGAGCTCATTGAGCATCGTTATAACCATTATTTTGAACTAAATATCTGATAGTTTGCTTGACTCTATTTCATTTATAACTCTTTGTGGGGGTTCCTCCTTTCCTTTTGATTGGGGGTTGCTTCTTTGTCCCCCCATTTTAGGTGACTCTTCTTGCTTGTTTCTGCTTCTTAGATTGATCTGCTTTGATTCCCTGTCTTCATGGTGTAAACTTCTGTGGTAGGATACCTGTGGAGTTCAGTGGTACAATCTCCTTGATTTCCTGAACATGAAGCTCTTGGGATGCCCTTTATGTCATTTATGTGGGCTCTGTGGTTGTAATTGGGTTTTGGTTGTTGTTGGGTCATTCTTTGGTAGATCCTTTCCTCTGGTTGCTTGACTGGAAGTCACTCTGCGTACCACATCTTGTATGCTGTTGTAGAGGTGCTGCCAGAAAAAAATCAAATAGCCAAGGAAGCAAACCCATAGTTGCAAAAATAACCCTCACCCATAATCATATTACCAGCAGTGAGTGAGCCAATATTACTAAAGGTGTAAAGAGATTAAGACTATTATTAAAAAAAAAAAAACAAGTATGAGATGACTAATTGAAAGAAAAGTATTTTGAGAGGGTAGAGTGAGGAGTAATAATAAGAGCAGGGAATAGGGACAAGGCAAAGAGAGAAAGAAAGAAAAATTTACTTGTAAGTAAAAAAGGGAGAGAAGAAGGCAGAATGGAGAAACAGAAGGGAAGCATTTAGTATTAGGTTTAAATAGAAATTTATATATATGAGATAAAAAATAAAAAAAAAAACACAAGAGAAAAAGGTCCACTACAACACTATCAACAACAAATAAGCAAAGATTAATATAAGTGGGGTGAAAATAACAGGGTAAATAGAAAGAAAGAAAAGCTTAGGAGGTGTCTACAAGAAAGACAAGTGATTTTGAGAGGAAAGAGGGAGAAGGAATACTAAGTGTGAGGAATAAAAACCAGTCTAAGACAGGGAAAAATTAAAATTTAAAATGAAAAAAGAAAGAGATGTAGGAAGGAGAAATGGAGTAGGAGAGGGGAATGGTATAATTTGAGATTTGAAATAAAATGATAGTGAAGATCCTGAAATAAAATTGAAGAAATGCAACAACAACCACCATATCCACAACCAAGGAGCAAAGACTGATAAAGGCAGAGAGAGAATAGGGTATTTTAAGAAGAGGAAAAAGAATGTGAGATGCCTAATGACAAAAACAGTTTTGTGAAGCCAGAATTGGGAGAAATAGTAAAAATGAGGGATGTAAACAAGTCATAGCAAGAGAGAAAATAAAACTTAAAATGAACATAAGAAAATAAAAGAAGAAGATATAATGGAGTAAGAGGAAGGAGGAGCAAAATATGGACTTTGAAATAAACTATAATATAAAAACTAGTGTCCTAATAGGCACAAACTTGAAGGACAAGAAATGAAAGTTAAAAAGCTATGCAAGAGAAAAAATAATGCAAATCATGAAGAAGACCTCAGTGGAATTAATCTCAGTAGAATCTATTGTTTACCACTGTCCTCTCTTTCTGGATCCACCCCTGGTTATATCAGATGGTGTCCCAGTCTGGCCCTAGGCAGCCTGTTCCAGACTACTAGCCATCCACAGTCTGTGGCTGTCTCCTTCAGTTGTTAATCTAGTCAGACTGTAATCTGCAGTCAGGTTTACGCACCATAGGGCGGTGCTGAGTAATTCCTGTGGACAGGGCTACTGCTTCCCCTCAGGCTGAGGTCACTTGGAGAGGAGTGCTCTGCCTGAGCAAGATGGCTCTTGCAGTATGGAGAATGACTCAGCACAGGGATCCTGGCAGTTGCTCCTCAGTTCTTTTCCTGAAGCCACCAGCCCCAGACTCTCCTCAAGCTTCTCTAGCCCTCCCTCTGCCAAAGCCCAGGGTAAATGGCTGCTAATGGAATTGTGGGTGTTGGCCCTTTAAGAGGCTATCTGTGTATCCAGCCATCTCTCCCTGGCATGAAGAAACCCCACTGCTTTTCACAGCTGGATGTTATCTAGGTTCCTGTCTGGCTCTGGTGCTGCAGACTAGAGAACCCTGCTTGGAGTTTAGAGCCCACACTTCTCAGGGAAAATTCCCCAGATGCTGAAATTTCCCTCTGGCACTTCAGCTGCCACCTGTGGGAACCTAGCCAGCCCTCTCTCATCTCCTCTGAACTATGTGAATTGTTTTCTTCTGTCTGTCCGTGGTTATAAGACTTATCTCTGTCTATGGTTCAGTTAGTTATTCTGGATGATTTCTCTACAATTTAGTTGTAATTACAGATTGGTCCTGGGAGGAGGTTAGTGCAGTTTCCTCTTACTCTTCTGCTATCTTATATATTAGTACAAATTGTTAAATTAAATCTGTTGAGGTTAATGAGGAAATTTTATATTTTCTCAATGATAGCAAAACTTTTTTTTCTAAATGTGCATATGTGTCTGTATACATATGCATATATACACCCTCATACTCATATAATACAGAGAAAGATCCTTGTCTTTCACTGTCTTTTAGTCTCTGATGTCCACATATAGCTACAAAATCATATTGTTCATATTCAAAGAGACAAAGTTACATCATAATTGAAAGTATGGATTTTGGAATCACACTGTCAATGTTCAAACTTGGCTCTTGCATTTAAATACATATTATCTTCTTTAGTTATTTTTATCTGTAAAATGGTATTAACAATAAAAACTACACCAGAAAATGTAGTTAGGATTAAACAAAATAATGTATTTAAGCCATTCTTGAAAATTAATAGGATTGAAAGACTTATACTATCTGATTCCAAAACTTACTATAACACTACAGTATGATATTCAGATAAGATAGACATCAAAATCACAATCTGGAATGGCCAGAAATAGACTCACACCTACATGATCAAATGACTTTTGATAAAGGTGACAAGGCAATATAATACAATATAATTAGAGAATATATATTCATTTTAATAAACAGTATTAAAATAACAATATCTGTGAGAAAAAAAAACAATGAACCTTCATGCTTGCCTCATAGCATACACAAAATTTGTCTGAAATAGATTATAAACCTAAATTTAAAAAACTAAAATAATTAAACACATAGAAAAAAAGCATTATAAGAACAGCTTCAAGATGTTGAATTAAAAAAAGTATATTTTTAAAGATATTTTATTTTACTTATTTTTAGACAGAGGGGAAGGGAGGCAGAAAGAGAGGGAGAGAAACATCAACGTGAGGTTGCCTCTGTAACTCCCCCAATTGGAGACCTGGCCCACAACCCAGGCATGTGCCCTGACTGGGAATTCAACCGGTGACCATTTGGTTCACAGGCCAGCACTCAATCCACTGAACCACATCAGCCAGGGCTAACATTTTAAACAAGATTCAAAAAGTACAAAATAGAAAACACAAAATAAGAAAATGGAATTCATTCAAATTAAAACTCTTTAAAAAACACAGTTAAAAAAATGAAAAGGCAAGTCACAAACTTGGAGGAAAGTTTCCTACAACATGTAACTAACTGAGCGAGCTATATTCAGAATGTATAAAGAACACTTACAATGTAATATTAAAAAAATAGCCCCCAAAATTTAAAAAAATGAAAACACGCAAAAGTTGAGCACATAATTCACAAAGAAGATATATGAATGGTAAATAGAATATGAACAGATATTAAACATCACTTTTATTAGAGACATCCAACTTAAATCAGAATAAAAACATTACACATCTATTAAAATGACTAAACTTAATAATACGTAGTGTTGATAGAGATGTGGAATAATTTAAATTCTCATGCATTACTGGTGGGAATGCAAAATGGTACAATCTCTCTGGAGCCAGATATTTCAGTATCTTAGCTAGTTAAACATACATTTATTATAGGACTTTGGAACCCCTTTCTTAGCTATCTACCTAAGAGAATTAACATCATTTGTTTAACAAAGCTTTGTTTACTGATAGACTTGTAAGCAAATACTCATAGCCCCAGATGAGCATAGTAGCCCCAAATTGTAAACTACTCAGATGTCCATAGGCTTGCACATATATAAATTGTTTTATATCCATACTATCCAATACTGCTCAACCATAAAAAGAAACAATTAATACACACCCAATCCGGATAAATTTTGAACTCAATGTTAAGTGAATAAAGTCAGATTCCATAGATAACATACCTTATAATTCAATACAAATGAAATCCTCGAAAAGGCAAGATTATTGTCACAGACACAAGAGCAGGGGTTGTCTGAGAATGCTATTGGATAAGAGGAATAAAGACAAATATGTCCAAGAAAAAATGGTGTGATGATGGAAATGCTGTAGATTTTGATTTTGGTAGTAATGACACAACTGTACACAATTACCAAAAATACCCCAAACTGTACACTTAAACTCAAAATCGTACACTAAAATTTCATAATGGAAATTATACCTCGATAAGTTAGAAATAAATAAAGTATATCTAACAGCACCTGGCACGTAATAGACAGTCAGAGTTAGTTCTAACTGTCATTGTAGTGTACTAAAAAGTCACTTCTTGTTACTCTCTAAAGTTTATATTGGCAAAATAACTGGTTTAATTTGGGGCAGAGGTGATAAATACTGGGTAGTCCTGTGAAATCTAAACATTTTTCAACTTTTTTGGAACATATATGTTGTTGAAGAACTGATAGCTGTATATATAGGGGTGGGCAAAAATACGTGTACAGATATTCATAAGGAAAAATATATAAACCAAAACTAAATAACAATACAAGAATAAACCTACTTTTACCCACTTCGGTACCCTTAGTCTCTTTCTTAGTAATAACAGCATGGAATTTTAGCTGGATGCATGGTCTCCCTGAGTAAAAATTACATTTCTCAACCTTCCTTTCAGACCTCTATTTACTTTTGCTTGTAGCACACTCACCTTAGTTTTCCCCGTATCCTCTCCACCTTTAAATGTCAGTGCGAGGCAATACTTAGTCTTCAGAGTTCTTTTTCTATCCGTATTGTGTACTCCCTCAGTCCCATCCTGTGTCCACATCTTTTCAGTGAGTACTTCCTTGCACGTCCTGTCTGATATTTTAAGCCTGTTTCTTTCCATCTTCTCTCCTGATTTGTTTTCCTCCTTTCATTATACCAGTGTATAATGCACTATATATTTTACTTCTGTGTCTTTTTTGTTCTTGTTCCCTGCTGTTTCCCCATCTCTCAGAATGGTGTCTTGTAAGTGCTATACCCTGGGGGTCAGATACAAAATGGACTGCATGTTCATACTCAATTTCTTTCAGTAAAATTTGGTGAATAAATAAATTGAATATGTAGAAAGTGTATGTATTAAGTTGTGGAAAAATTTCTTAAGGGTTGGGTGAGAGATAATCTTTTGCTATTTTTCTCCCATCCCCTTTCCTTTTTTCTGCTGATTGGAATACACATCTGATGTCTCAAGCCAAAGGAGCCATTGAGGACTGAGAGGTAGGATTTATTTGTAAGAATGGGGAAGCAATGGCATTGAAGAAGAGCAGGTTCCGGGCTCTACAAAGCCAACATACCATGTCTCATTATGAGATATATTTTTTTTCTTGTTCAAAACACTGTTATGTTGGGATTTCAATTAAACTAAATTAGTTTTTATGGATTAAATATTATATAATAGATACCTTATTTGGAGTGATGTCATATCCAATTTCTTGAGATTTTTCGATCCTCTATTATGACCGCATTTAATTTTTTAGCTGGGGTTGCAAACAAGGATTCAGCAATGTTTATAAAGCCTAGAGATGTACTTTTTGGCCAATAAAGAACTTTAAAAAGATCTATTTTTTTCAACATTAAAAGCTAAGAATTATATATAAAATCTGGTGGTTTGGGAACCCAAATTTATCACAGCATTAGAGCTGTGTCTAGGTGGAGCAGATGTTCTTCAGTTTGTCATAATCTTCACGTCGTCCTATGAATTCCCATTAATCCCCATACCTAGTCTGTTTTACTTATTTGCATTTTAGTCTGACCTCTACAGGCATATAAATTCATAGCTACCAATTTAGTAAAGAAATGTATTAGAGATACTATGCAAAGCTTCACACATAGGATGCTATCATTTGTTCTTTCTTGTATTTGACCAATAATTTTGAGCTAATACCATTCTAAGTAAATGGGACCATGATGATTAGAAGAAGTGTCAAAATCCTTACATTTTAAGTAGAAGACAGACAAAAAGCAACAAAATAAAAAAGAAATATAACTACAGTAGAAACATTTTGATAGTTTAGAATAACTACATTTTGATACATGTTGATGGTGTTTTGAAGCTAGGGAACAAAGTGTGGGGAGAGAGAGATTGCTATGAGGCAGTGGGGGTACTGTTGGGTAGATTATCAGGATGACTTTCTGAAGAGGGGCCATTTGAAATGGAACTTGAATAATAACCAAGAGCTGGCTATTCAAGGTCTAAGGGAAGATTATTTCAGGCAGAAGGAATGGCAAAAATAAATAACCTGCAGTAAACAATTCGGAACGTTTGAGGAGCAGAAAGGTGATTGGCATGGCAGGAACACAGCCAGGGGAAGGGTAGTGCCAGATGAGGTTGGAGAAGCAGGTAGGATTCCTGTTGTCTAAGGCTTTCGGGATCTTAGCCACCTAAAATTTCCCCCAATTTTCCTGGGATTATAAAAATGTCAAAAATAAATCCTCCTTTTTCCTTTATTTTCATAAAATTTTAATTTATAAAAAAAGAAAAAGATAAAAAAAAACTGTTGCTTGTGGAAATGGATATGCAATAATCTCACAGAGAGTGGCCATTCAATGTTAACTACATGGACAGAGCAGACTATTAAGATGTACATATACTTCCGTTCAGAGTCTTCCAGCCTTACATGTTGCTTTCTTTAAGAGATGATGCAAATCAGTCAATGAGTCTCAGGAAATACATAGACTGATACTCACCTCTTAACCATATAACCCAAGCAAATATGTAAAGCATATATTCCATTTAAGTATCAAAATGAAAACTGAAAGCCACAGCCAAAAAATTCAGTGCTGTGTCAATAGTTTTAAAAGGAAAACTGAGCAGTATTTCCACATAACCAAACACACACACATTCAGAAACAAACACACTATACATTTTATTTTAAAACCAAAGTCTAATTTTATTGGTGGCAAAGCTTCTTGCTAAGTAGCAATTTAATTTTAAAAATTGGCATTTTTCATTAAATAAGCGAGTTGATTTTAATTTGTACTGTTAAAAAATGTGAGTTAAAATTAATGAAATTTTGGCATGTACTTTGAGTGTTGAACACCCATGTGGGAGAATAGCCATCCTTAATTGAAGAAATACCACATCCAAAAACTCAAAGCTGAGCCCTGAGAAATGTTCCCTCACATGCAGGCATTATATAAAACCACCAAGTTCTCTGCCTTCTTCATAGTATGCTGGTAATTAACCTTACAAACTTATTTTCTGAGCAACTCTCACAGTAGATAAATGCAGTTAAGAGCAAAATCCAGCAAGGTTATTGAATAATAATTAGTGCACCCAGGATGAAAAATAACCCACCTTCTTCTAAAATAAGATATGAATAGACTTTACTCTTGTAATTAATGTTGCTGCATTTTGCATGAAGATGGGATATTTTTCATTTAAAGCCCATGTGTTAAATTTCCTTCATAGATAAGCCAAAAACCTTGACTCTCGTCATTAGACCTTTAGCATCTCCTTCTGTTTCGATCTTGGGCCTCTGCCAATGTGCAACTACTCTGTATTTGAACTTCCGTGCTGCGGTTGGGGCACAGATATTCACCAGAAATATTACTTTTGTTTTCAATCAGATACAGATTAGAAGAAGCCACATTAAAACCAAATGCTACTGCTATTAACAAAGTATATGCCAAATATTCTTCTGAAAGACAAGGAACCTTAAAATCTGTCATTAATGGAAGCTAAAAATAAGAGTTATTGTAGAGAAATGGTAGTTGGGGTAAGGTAGTACTAAGCATTGATTTCTTGCAACATTCTTCCTAAATTGCAGTGATTTTAATCTACAAATACCTCTGGACAAGTAATAAGGGTACCCGTTACTGCTCTAGTCCAGCCTTTGTCTGGCTGGTGGTATGACCTTGAGAATCTCACTTAACTTCTAAGAAGCTTAATCTCTTTACCTGCACAAAATGGAAATTGGTCTTGAAAAACCCAAAGGTTTTCTAAAAAAAGTAATTTTTTATGACTTTGAGAAGATTCCATTGTTTTCTTTCTTTTTTAGAAATATAAGTTAAAATCATTTGTTAAGGTACAAGTGTGTAGGTCAGGAGGTGTGTATGTGTGTGTCTATAACTGTTTTTACCTAAATTTCTAGCTATAATTGTGCATCTGTGGCTTGCTATTATCCACATGATAACAGTATTAGCATGGGTCACAAGATCACAGAGAATTAAATTATACGTGCATTCCAGACTCATCTCCTACCTCCTGCTGTAAATCTTCACCTTGCATTCTAGCGTACTGAGCTACATATATTTTTTGAACGTGCTATTGTGTTTTCCTATGTTGTCCATACCCCATTTCACCATACTCACTTACCTAAAAAATTTCTATTTATAATCAAAAGCCTCTTCTATATTGTCTATATTGTTTTGAATACAGTTACTTTCTTTGTTCTCCGTACTACCCTTTGCCTCATTCTTCTCTTCTGCCTTTTCCACTTTTCACAGTTACTATATTTGATTCTCCATGAAACAAGACATATTAAGTTACTTACATTACCTAACACTATGCTGTATACATATATAAGGAAACATTCAATAAGCCTGAATGAAATTTAAATCCCTGAACTTTGTGATTTTTACTGTATTTCAAATGTGCTAAATCTTGTTCTAACTTAATAAGCTAGTTTGAGAACTGCATAATATTTTTGTTGGTAAGTTTAGTAAAATAATTTAAATCAATAAATTACTCTTTGTTTAATGACAGCTATTAAATAAAAATTACAACACTGGTAAATACATTTCTGCCCTGTAATAGGAAGACATATGTTTTCTGAGTATGCTTACAATGTAGCTAAACACCCAAAATTATAAGCCATGCCTGAACATATACATGAACATATACAAACACAATTTTGAAATGGGATGATTCAGACAAATTTTGTAAGCTACTCTTATAAATGTCAGGTTAGTACTTTTAGATCTCATAATTTGTGGAAATTCAGTACAGAGCATTTCTTCTTTTATTGTGCTTCACAGATGTGGTTTTACAAACTAAAGTCAAGACCCCCTAGTAGCAAAAAAATTATGAATCGCTTTACTGTAGTGGTCTGAAACCACACCCACAACGCTCTGAGGTATGCCGGCATTGGCTGATGACAGATGTGTCCAATTAAATTCCTGGGTTCTTTTTGTTTTACTCCATAACCACTGAGCACAAATCTAGTCTCTCAAAAAGCTCCACAAATATTGTTCCTTTATGTCTTAAAAATAAGTAACCTTTGATAAATAGACAGAAGACAGATAAAGATAGAGATATACAGATCTATAAGGCATATATTAGGTCTGTGTAACCTGGCAGCCAAGGAGAGTGGACTGGAATGTGCCTGTGTGAACAGTGATGATTTCATTGTACTAGTCAGTAGGGACAGTAGATGCCTTTGAGTGAGCATGTGCACTGTGTGGCTGTTGCATTCAAAATGACTGAGTGAGTAGAGCAACAAATCTGCATTAGACTTTGTGTGAAGCTTGACTATTTCTCCACATAAACTATTTGGATGATTCAGAAGATAGCTAGGGCAACTGGTGATTGGCAACTTCATGACAACAATGTGCCTGCTTACGCATCACATCCTGTACAGAGTTTTTTTGTGAAATATCAAATCACCCAAGTAATTCAGCCTCCCTACAGCACAGATTTGCACCCTTCAACCTCTGGCTTTTTCCAAAACTAAAATCACCTTTGAAATGGAAGAGATTTCAAATCATCGATAAGATTCAGGAAAATACGACAGGGCAGCTAATGGCAACTGGGAGAACTGTGTGAGGTCCCAAGGTGCCTACTTTGAAGGGGACTGAGGCTTCATTTTCCTATATACAATTTTTCTTATATCTTGTATCTTCTTTAGTAAATATTTCTATTTTTTATAGTATGTGGATGGATACTTCCTGGACGGGTGTTCATATGCTTACTAAATAAGCGAACATTTCAAAATTATTGTTGTGGTGGTGTGATTTTTATTTATTTTTATTTTTATTTATTTTTTATTTTATGTATTTATTTTTAGAGAGAGGATAAGGAAGGGAGACAGAGAGGGAGAGAAACAGCAACGTATGGTGGCCTCTCACATGGCCCTCATAGGGGACCCGGCCCGCAACCCAGGCATGTGCCCTGACTGGGAATCGAACCGGGACCGTCTGGTTACCAGCCCGCGCTCAATCCACTGAACTACACCAACCAGGGCTGTGGTGTGATTTTTAAAATTTTGCTTACTATTATTCATTTACTTTTCATTTACTTCCATATTTTCCTTTATTAAAAATATGCCCAGGAAACTCATACCCTCTTATAACCACAGGGTTAGTTTCAGAGAAAGAGAAAAGTAGTGATGGTATAGAGAGTTACAAATATTTGTGTTGTTATTTTTTTTGTACTACAGGGTCTGCTACACAGAATTACTCACTCTCTCATTCGTAACTCTTATAACACATGATTGTGTTTTTGTGTCACATATCTGCCTTTCTTTTAAAGAGGATTGTAGGAGATAATTATCTTTATTACTATCAACTAGCATAGAGCGAGATATATTGGGGATACTCAGTAAGTGCTGCTGATTCAGTGAATAGATAAATGGCTGGCTGGCTGGCTGGCTGGCTGGATAGTTGTATGATTGAATAAATAATAGCAGAAATGATTGACTGCTTAGTTCACTAATGCATGGGAGTCATTTAAGGAGTGACTAACTGGTAATGTATGTGGTATCCCAAAGTCTGTGTGTTCGCAATATTTCAGGTTTTAGTTTTAGTTTTTTAATCTTTCCCAGATGGTTTTATATAGCCAAGCTCATAAAAACTGATGAAAAACTGAATGCTAATTTAATAACTTACCAAAAAGAATATAACTGCTAAGCAGACAAGCTTTATAGTTCCCTAGATCAACTTATTTTCCTTGGAGAAAATCATACGGGAAACTAAAATAGAAAGACAAGCTTTCTTACTAAATATAAAGAATTAGTACAGAGTGTAGGTAAATGATTATAATGTAAAATCCTGTGATGTCAAAGGGACAGTTCAGAGTTGGCACTGCCAAATTTATTCTCTGTTAAAACCTCATTTTATAGACTAACCAATGTTGTTCTGATCAACTCACTTCCCAATGTTTCAGTTAGTAGCAAATGTCACTTATCCCTAATTTTTTAATGTATTGCTCTGATATTTATTATTTGTTTTCTATAAAATAACATGTCATTATAAGAAACTTTAAAAATATGATAACTTATTTGAATGTTAGGAAAACCACATATGCACTCCCGATATAGGATTTATCTTCAAAAAGTCAGAAGAAATACTTGGTGAAATTAATGGAGGAGTATATCAATAAAGTTTACTATTTGACATCCGCTAAATTAAGATACACTGATTTCATCATTGCATTAGAGAGAAAAGGCTATAGGAAGAAAGGTAATGTCATGCTAATTTTTATTCTCCAGATTTATGAAAGGGTACACTCAAGAGGCCACTGATCAATGTTTCACTCTCATGTCAATGTTTTTCTCTCTCTCTCTCTCTCTTTTGCACTCCCTCCCCTCTCTCTAAAAATGAAATAAATAAAATACTTAAAAAAATAAACAATATATAAAGTTTTCTGTAAAACTGTGTGCCATGTTATGCTGGCAGCATCCTCCTGGAGTTTGTGTTTATGGCCTCTGCTGATTGCATCGCTTTCCCCTGCGCTTCCTTGTTGTAAACTTGTGCCATTTCCCACAATGATGTGCTGTGCAGGCGTGCAGCCCGGGAACACTAGGCCGTGCCCTATCACCTAGGTGTGTAGTAAGCCATACTGTCTAGGTTTGAGAAAGTGCACTCACTCTATGTTGTTTACACAACAACAGAATCAGCTAACAACACATCTCCCAGGCTGTGTCACCATTGATAACTAGTGTGTGACTATATATGCATAACTGGAGATGCTAAAAAGTAAAGATTTCTAAAATATTTTAAAATTAAAAACTGGATACTTCCATTGCGAACTAATATGGAATATAAAAGACTGGACTTATCCTCCCACTTTAAAATATAAGACAATATATGAAACAATATTTCTCATGGTATTTAATATCAGGCAATAAAGAACAGTAATCCATGATTGACAAGAGAGAATTTCCAGATTTTTTTTAAGGAGAAAAAAACCAGGATAAGCTCGGCAGCCTCCTTGAGGAAAAGGGACAGAAGTGAGAGTCTGGGGAAATTAAAATGTGAAGGGTTCAAAGGGTAAAAGTTAAAGAAGTAACAGTTGTCCAAAGAGAGAGCTCTGGATATATTCAGATTCTCCCGCTGAAGTTTAAATGAGTACTGATCAGTGCATGATCACCCAGAATCACCCAGAAGGATTAAAGGGAACAGCTGCTGGAATTTGAACAGGGCCAGGAATAATTTCTTCTTCCAACAGACAGAGTGGAGAATCTAACAATTTATTGGGCATCATGTAGAATACACAGATGGATTTCTGACTCAATAGTAAGGAAACAATTTGCACTGGAATAGAGTCAGATTAGTTACACCTAACAAAACTCAGAAGCATCCCTGGCTGAGGGGCTCAGTTTGTCGGTGCCTCATCCTATACACCAAAATGTTGCGGATTTGATTCCTGGTCAGGACACATACTTAGGTTGTGGGTTTCATCCCACATCAGGGTACATACAGGAGGCAACCAATTAATATTGCTCTCTCTCTCCCCCCTCTCATTAATAAACATATCCTCTGGTAAGGATTAAAAAAATTAAAACCAAAACTTGAAAAAATAAAACTATTTCCAAGTGAGATAACTGAATCTCAAATCCACTTCAAGAATATTTAAAAGAATAGAAAAATATGCAGCATTCAACAAAACCAAAGATAAGAAATAATATCAAATTATATCATAGCAAAATTTCTTAAAACCAGTGATAAAAAGAAAGTTTTAAAAGCAGGTGAGGAGAAAAGACCCATTACATAGAGAAGAAAAAAATGAAAATGACAGAAAATTTTCTTTGGAAAAAACACAGTCCAGGAAATAAGAAAACAGTATTTTGAAAGGTGTAATATGGGGAAAAAACCGTCAGTCTGATATTCTAACCCAATGAAAATATCCTTCAAAAATCAAGATGACATAAAGACTTTTTTTGTTGTTAAATGTAGACCTTTAATGGGAGGAAAGAGGCAGGGAAGGCAGGTGGGGTTGAAAGGGGAGGGGAGGGGAGAGGATGCAGACAACTGTAATTGAACGACAATAAAGTAATTATAAAAAATAAAAATAAATAAATTTAGGCCTTTGAGTGTATAGGAACTACACTCACCTTATCCTTTTTCATTATTTTTTATTGATTGATTGATTTGAAAGAGAGAGAGAAGAAAATATCGATTTGTGTTCCACTTATTTATGTATTAATTGGTTGATTCTTGCACATGCCCTGACCAGAGATCAAACCCACAACCTTGGTGTATTGGGATGACACTCTAACCAAATGAGCTACCTGGACAGGACGAAAGACTTTTTTAGAAATATAAAAGCTTAACACCTTAAGTGCAGCATCAGTCCCCAGGGATTAACAGTGAACTTTTTGTTTGGGTGACATTGGTGCATGGGACCAGCAGTATCAGGTTAAAAAATAAATGTAATTTTAATGAAGTTTTGCATTGGCTTCACCATTGTGCGCCTGTTTATACTCTCATTCAATACCGGTCGCTGGCCCGCTGCCTGAACGGAAAACCCAGCAAAATTGGCTCCGTACTTAACATGTTAAGGAATTCATGAGCACCAGACATTCAAACGAGAAAATATTTTAAAAATTCCTTCAGAGAAAAGGATAATGATGTCTGAAATTTGGATCTACAAAAAGGACCGGAGAGCACTATAAATGGTATGCATATGAATAAACATAAAATATTTGTGGTTTAAAAATTACCTTTAGTTTCATTTTCTGCATGTATCTGAAAATGTTAAGCCTGAAATCATAAAAATCCTAGAAGAAAATATGGGAAGCAAAATCTTGGACATTGCTAGTAACAATACTTTATCAGCTATATCTCCCCAGGCAAGGGAAACAAAAGAAAAAATAAACAAATGGGACTACATCAAACCAAAAGTTTCTGCACAGCAAAGGAAATCATGAACAAAATAAAAGACAACCTACGGAATGGGAGAACATATTCACCCACGTATCTGATAAGGGGTCAATATCCAAAATTTATAAAGAACTTAGAAAACTCAACATGCACATTTGAGTAGAAAAAAGTATAATCTTTTTGTTGACAAATTATATGATCACTTATGTAGAACATCTATGGAATCTACAAAGAAATTCTTAGAACCAATAAGTAAGGGTAGTTATGTTGCAAGTTTCAAGGTCAATATAAAAAATTGAATTGTATTTTTCTATACTAGTAATAAACATTTAAATTTTAAAAACATAATTCATAAGGCATCAAAATGAAATGTTTAGAGATTAAATTTGACAAACTATATTTAAAATTTATATACTGAAACATAGAAAACATCACTAAGAAAATTAAAAGAAACCAAAATTACTCAAAAGTTATAGTATGTTTCTGGATGAGAAACTGTAATGGTATTGCAATGTCAGTTCTCAGAAAATTGGCCTGTAGATTCAAGGTAAGTTCAATCAAAATAACAGCAGGTTTTATTATAGATTTTAAATTTATATGGAATTTCAAATGACCTTAAAATAGCCAAAACAACTTGGAAAAAATGAAAACATAATAGAAAGCTTACACTACCTAATTTCAAGACATTATTATGGAAACAGAGTGATAAATTCAGCTCAGTATTAGAAAAGAATATTGAAATAGATCAATAGAATAAATAAAATGATCCAAAATAGACTCATACCTCAATGGTCAATGATTTTCAACAAATATGCCAAGATAATTGTGTGGCAAAGGATAGTTTTTCAATAGGTAGTAAGATAATAACATACTGTACTTATAAGTAACCATAAAAAATAAAATTTTTTATAACTTGCACTATATGCAAAAACTTAACTCAAAATAAATCATAGATGTAAAATTTATACCTAAAATTCAGATGAAAATATATGAGAAAATTTTTATGACTTTAGGTTAGGTAAATATTTGTTTTTAGATATGGCCCCAGAACCATGACCCAAAAGAGAAAAGAAATGATGAATTAGACTTCATCAAAATTAAGAATTTCTGATCTTCAAAATTATGTTTGAGATAATAAAAATAAGAGCCACAGACTGGGGAAACAGACAAACTAAAAATAGTAAACCAAGCACCTGCATTTTTTAAAATTGTTGTTCAGTTACAGTTGTTCTACCTTCTTCCCCATTGCTCTCCCCTGCCCAGTCCCCCACCCCACTCCCACAGTCAATTCCCACCCCATTGTCCGTGCCCATGAGTCCTCTATTCCTGTTCTTTGACTCGCTCCTCCTCCTTCTTTCCCTGTTATCTCTCCCTGCCTCCCCTCTGGTTACTGTCAGTTCGTTCTTTTTATTTTTTTAATTTATTTTATTGATTATGCTATTACAGTTGTCTCATTTCCCCCCCTCTATTCCCCTCTGCCCCACCTCCCCCATTCCCTGTTCTTTGGTTTTTGTCCATGGGTCATACACATAAGTTCCCTGGATTCTACATTTCTCATACTATTCTCAACCTCTCCCTGTCCATTTTCTACCTACCGTTTACGCTACCTATTCTCTGTACTTTCTCCTCCTCTTTCCCCTTCTCATTACCCTGCTGATATCCCTCCATGACTTATATAAATCCCTTTAACATTTCACATCATAATGGCTGGGTGATGATAAACTCCTTGAACTTGACCTTATCTGAGAAGCACTTTATATGTCCTTCCATTCTAAATGAAAGTTTTTCTGGATAGAGTATTCTTGGATGTAAGTCCTAGCCTTTCATGACTTGGTATACTTCTTTCTAGCCCCTTCTTGCCTGAAAAGTCTCTTTTGAGAAATAAGCTGACAGCCTATGGGAACTCCTGTGTAGGTGATTGTCTCCTTTTCCCTTGCTGCTTCTAGGATTCTCTCCTTATTTTTAATCTTGGGTAATGTAATTATGATGTGCCTTGGTGCATTCCTCTTTGGGTCCAACTTCTTTGGGACTCTCTGAGCTTCCTGGACTTCCTGGAAGTCTATTTCCTTTGCCAGACTGGGGAAGTTCTCTTTCATTATTTGTTCGAATAAACATTCAATCCCTTGGTTTTTCTCTTCTCCGTCTGGCACCCCTATGACCTGGATTTTCTGACCTTCTCAGATGTCTCTCCTCATTTTTCCTAAGCCTCTCCTCATTTTTTTGAATTATTTTTTCTTCATTCCTTTCTGGTTGAGTGTTTTTCTCTTCCTTCTGGTCCACATCGTTGATCTGAGTCTCAGTTTCCTTCCCATCACTATCGGTTCCCTGTATATTTCCCTTTATTTCTCTTAGTGTATTCTTCATATTTTCCTCTAATTGTGGCCAAATTACAACCAATCCTGTGAGCGTCCTGATTACCAGTATTTTGAACTGTGCATCTGAAAGGTTGGCTATCTCTTTGTGGGTTAGTTGTATTTTTTCTGGAGGCTCGATCTGCTCTTTCATTTGGGCCATCCTTCCCTTTCTCTGCAAGCCTGTTACTTTAAGGGGCAGAGCCTTAGGTATTCACCAGAGCAGGGCAACGCACATCTCTGTGTTGTGATACTGCCTGTGGGGATGGGGCCTGAGACAGAGCAATGGAGCTTGCTCCACTGGCTCCCAGTCACCTCGCACGACACCCACAAGCAAATTGGGCCTCTCCACCAGGGCTCCCAGGTGGGTGGTCCTATGCAGATCTAAGTCCCTGTGCTTCTCTCCAATGAACTCTGCCTCAATGCTGGGAGTTCCTCCCGCTGCTGCCTCACCCCCCACAGGTGTTTGCAATTGGTGGTTTGAGGCTTAATTTCCCTGCATTGGTGGGCTGTGAGGTCTGCTCCGCTCCCCAGTTTTTCCTCCCAGTCTATCTGCGCACATATGGGGGACCATCCAGTCCACCAGTCTCGGCCCTGGTGGGTCCAGGTCGGCCAGCTGCAGGCCTCTCCAGGCAGCTGCAGCATTGCCCCCACTGCTCCACAAACCGCTGGCTCCTGGCACACTCTCCACCCATCTCCACCCCGCTTACTGGTCTGGATGAACGTATCTTCTTTAACTTTTTGGTTGTGGGACTTCCAAACAGTTGGATTTTCTGTCAGATCTGGTTGTTTTTTGTTTTTAAAATTGATGATTTCACTCTTTTGATTGTGCGAAGAGGCATAGTGTGTCTACCTATGCCTCCATCTTGGCCAGAAGTCCTGTCAGTTTGTTCTTTATTGCCATGTCTGGTTATACATTGGCCACATGTTTGCTTTCTTGATTAGGTTTTACTTATAGATGAGATCATATGGTATTTATCTTTCACCTCCTGGCTTATTTCACTTAGCATAATGCTCTCCAGTTCCAACCATGCTGTCACGAAGTGTACGAGTTCGTTCTTTCTTTCTGCTGAGTAGTGTTCTATTGTGCAGAAAATAACATTTTGATCATGTATGTCTACCAAGAATATTTAAAGGAGTCTCCAAACTTAATAAGAAAGTAACCAATCCACAAGAAATGTGTAAAATATTTGATCACCTTGCTAAAAAGATACTCAATAAAATCAGTGACCATGGAACTACAATTATACCCACCTATTAAAATGCCCCATAAAATGCTGGTCAAATATAAAATGGATTGCTCTTTGGAAAACAGTTTGATATATTTTTTTTAAAGTTAAATATATACCGACATATTACCCAGCCATTTTTTCCTAGGAATTGATGTAAGAGAAATGAAAACCTATGTCTGTAGAAACTTCTATATGAATATACATAACAGATTTAAAGAAAAATATTAGCCAGCTCTGGTTGGTGTAGTTCAGTGTATTGAGCATGGGACTGCGAACTGGAAGGTCACCGGTTCAGTTCCCAGTCAGGGCACATGCCTGGGTTGCGGGCCAGGTCCCCAATAGGGGACGCGTGAGAGGCAACCACACACTGATGTTTCTCTCCCTCTCTTTCTCCTTCCCTTCACCTATCTGTAAAAAATAATAATAATAATAAATAAATGAATGAAGCTTTAAAAAAATATTAGTCAAAAACTCAAAACAACTTGAAAGTTACTGAATAGGTAAATAACTTTTGGAACATGATTTGGCAACAAAAAGGAACAAACCAATGGGATATAAACAATTTGAATGCATGTCAGATATAATGAGTGAAATATTTTATGCCAAAATGAGTACATACTCTACTATTTCACTTATGTAACATTCTTTACAATGCAAAGTAATTGATAGTAATATAAAAACATTATTGGTTTCTTGAAGGAAGTTACAATAGCACACAAACTTTTGGGAATGATGGATATGTTCATAACTTTGAAAATCACGATGGTTTCATAAATGTATACATATTTAAAAATCACTTAATTGTACACTTAAAACCTGTGCAATTTGTTGTATGTTCCTTACAATTCAATAAGAGTATTAAAAATTAAATTTAAAACATGAGACAGGAAGTGGCCCCATTAATTTCTAATTGTAAAACACATACTATAGTGGAATTTTTATAAAGAAAGTCATCAAAATTAAAAATTTACAAGAGTGAAGGGAAGCATTGTCACTGAATGTACTACATAGAACATAACAATCAATACTAAGCAAGTTTCAAATCTATGTTTCAAAAATCATTACAAAACTTTGGCTGATTCTCATAGAACTCTACTTTCATGACACAAATAAGCCCAGGCTAACATGCTGGGCCAGGAGACTAGCAGGAGCAGAGATCCCAGTTACACTATTGGTTCCAGACATAGCTATTGTAAAGCAGCCAGCACTAACTGACCCTGCACTTATTACAGCCACATAAATAAGCTTATCCAAGCTCAGCTGAGCCTCGCCCATATGAGAAGTAATGACCAGCTGAGCCCAGACCAAACTGCTAGCTAACCTCATTTTCAAAGACAAGAGTATATAATGAAAAGTAAGTCTCCTAGTCATTCACTCTTATCCTGGAGACAGTTCTTCTAATCATTTGTGTTCAGTGTGTAAAGACGTAACTCAGAGTTGTGGGTTGTGTTCTAGACCACCATAATAAAGTGAGTATCTCAGTAAAATCAGTCCTAATCTTCTTGCTGGTGGAGGGCTCTGCCCTCAACTTGTAAAAAACCCATCCGTAAAGCATGAAACAAGGTATGCCTGTATTCTCTCATAGATTTTGTGTTTTGCATCCTTATTTCTTAAAAGATGAATTTTGGTATTAAACTTTGAAAGGTGTAAGTACCCAATAGATTGAGAAGAGTTTTAGTTCTTAAATTTCCAATAGGCTGACAGACATTCATCTTTTTTAAAAAAATCTTATTTAGGGTGAAGTTGGGTTATCTGGGCATTCTATATCCCAGCTACTTTTGTCCAACTGTCTTTTACCAACCTAAAATTCCATAATTAGTTTATTAGTATTTGACTGGCATTGAGATTTTTGTTTGTTTCTATTGTAAATTAAACTGAAAATCCATCGGGCTAGTCTTGGATTCTCTGGTTGTTTTACGAGCCCCTATGGTCTAATTCAGAGATTTAAGTTATCTGTTTGGCCTCTTTTAGGCATTGAAATTTTATCTAAATTTCTCTTATTATAACTACTCAAATAGATCATTACTAGTTCATAAACAGAATAATTACACACAGTTATAAATGATATTGGAGGGCACTTTTATATTATAGAATAACCATATTCTTGACAGGTTTGGTGAGGAAAATTATGTGCTGCCTGATCTTATAAAAATATATAACTAATAATATGTAATAAAATAAATTTGGGAGAAATATTACCAATGCTAGTAATGTTCATATCTGAGATAAAAATATAAAAATTCCAATTCATTTGGTCTTATATACATTTTCAAAATTTTATATAATGAAAATGTACTACTAACATAGTTAACTATTGGAAAAGCTAGGGGAAAGGAAATAGTCATTTTTTTCTTCTCTTGGAAACTCTGAAACATTTATTTTTATTTAATTACTTTTTATTTTTTTGTTAAGAGTGACACATTGATAATTAAAACAACCAATTTTAAAAGAACTATAAACTAAAATACAATACTACTTGTATTGTGGAAGATCAATATACTGACTGACTCAATTTTTCCTTTCGAATTGATTTCAAAAGAAGAAAATCTGAGTGCTATAAGACATCTAATCTATCTTTTATTTATCTGGATTTAAAAAATAAATTATAATTCAGTGTGATAGATGAATGCAGTTTGAAATGATTCTAATAACATGGATATACATATATATACACACACAATTTGTACTTACTTTTAAATTTTCACATTTCCAATGTTTATAGATCACATTTCTGTTTTCTGCTCTCTTATAAATTTATACATATTAACTATTAACACATAAGTAATATTTACCCATGCAATATATAATGAATTGGTGTAGCATGTAAGTAGCTCTCTGAGGTAAGACTTAAATTTCCATCCTCTTTATTCTTTGTATATGTAAAATATTCATATCCAATAGAGAAAGATATTTTTAACCATGTGAACATTTATTTTCCTTCTCCTTAGCCCTGACTGGCCTTTTAATTGTCTTCTTCAGTTTAAGAAACTCATACTCATTAGAAGACATCAATATTTTGAGTTGTACTCTTAGAGACACCTAAGAAGCTTATATTTATTAAATGTACAATATGGTTATTGGCATTCATGTATACCCAGTGATTTATGGTTATATTAGATCACCTCTGTCATATAAAAAGAAATATGTATTTGGTCTATGTCCTTGGTTCCTGGCATAGACCTCCTAAAACCTTTGGAATTGCCTGATTGATGGGGTGAGAGGACTGTCTTTGGTTATTCATAATAAGCCCCTTCCAACCACACCTGGGTTTATGCTAATGAGATGACTTGGAGGATGGGGAAAAACCCATATGATTAAGGGGTTAGAATTTTTAGCCCCAGTCCCTGACCATTGGGAATGGGAGAAAGTCAAGGAATTGAATTAATCAGCAATGACCAATGGTTTGGTCAATCATGCCTACTTAATAAAACCTCCACCAAAAATCCAAACCAAGAGAGTTCAGGGAACCTTAGGGTTGGTAAACATGTCTTGGTGCTAAGAAGCTGGCACACCTGGAAAGTGCATGGGAGCACTGGATAACTTCCCACAGTCCTTACCCCATGTGTCTCTTCCAGTTGGTTGTTGTACCTTTTAAAACAAATTGGTAATCTTAAGTAAAGTGCTTTCCTGAGTTTTGTGAACCAATCCAGCAAATTATTGCATTTTAGGAGGAGTCATGGGAGCACCTGATGTATAAAGAGCTGGTCAGAAGTACAGGAGGCCCAGACTTGAGATGTGCATGTGAAGTGGGCTTAGTCCCACAAGACTGAGCCCTTAACCTGTGCAGGCTGTGCTAACTCTGGATAGTTAAAGTCAGAGTGTAAGTACAGGAAAAAAGTTTTCCTTTTAATCTTTTAGAGCTGGCAAAAAAGAACTGTCCTAATATATAGTTCTTAAAATTTTACCTACCCTTTTATACTAATTTGATTCATGCTGGGTTTGACCTTCTGTGATTTGTTCATAGCTTGGGCATTTTATTGTCCAAAGGGCTAAGCTATAAATTACTGTTATATGCCTGACAAATTCATAATTTGATGAAGGGAAAATGCCTTGAACAAAAATCTTGAAATAATTGATATTTTACAGTCTTCTATTCTATGTCGACCCTACTAGGTAAGTACAGGACCCAAGAAAAGAGAAGCCATCAATATGTTTTCCCAAATAAATGAAGCTATGTAATAGTTTTAATGGTACCACAAAGAGTAATTGAGATTTAGTAGCACATTATGGTTTGAACTTTCATTGACTTTTTCCTAGCATAAACTGGCACAGATATTTCCTCATAATGTTCAAATGTGCTCTTTTTTTCTTTAATTTCAGTTTTACTTTGGATGCTGATTGTGATAATGGTATTACAGGCAATACGTTGGCAGTATATATGTTATTCAAACTACTGTATCTTAGCTTTAATAAGTAAATCTATAATCTGTCACTTTTCTGTATAAAGTCGGAAAGGATGTTATTCTTCTTTTGATTTGAAAATCCTAGTAACCTTATGTCTTATCTGTACAGTACTGACAGAGGTCATTCATTTCTTTGAACCATGGCATCTATAAATTACAGTAAGCACAGAGTGTAATGAGTTGTGCTGAGAACAGGGATATTTAATAGGGAACTGAAAATATTTTATTGAGAAAATTAGGTTGAGCATTTATATTAAAAAAAGCAATAAGCCCTGGCTGGTGTAGCTCAGTGTATTGAGCTCAGACCTGCTAACCAAAGGATCACTGATTCGATTCCCAGTCAGGGCACATGTCTGGGTTGTGGGCCAGGTCCCCAGTAGGGGGCATGTGAGAGGCAACCACACATTGATGTTTCTCTCCCTTTCTTTCACCTTCCTTTCCCTCTCTCTGAAAATAAATAAATAAATAAATAAAATCTTAAAAAAAAGAAGCAATAAACAGTTTCTTAAAGCTATAAATGTATTTAACTCTATATTCTCTGGAATTCTCACTTTCACTGCTTTATTTTATTGCATTTTTCTCTTGTAATCAAATGTTGAAATTCTAGATTCTTGTTAGGACAAAACTTTCATCACTTTGTGTTCTCTTTTCCTTTTGATTTAAGAAGTTTGTTAAAATGGAGGACTTCTGGCCAAGATGGAAGTGTGCATAGATACACTTTGCCTCCTTACACAACCAGAAGAAGGACAACAACAAATTTAAAAAACAAAGAAACCAGAATTGCCAGAATATCGATCTATATGGAAGTCAGACAACCAAGGAGTTAAAGAAGAAACATTCATTCAGATGAGCAGCCAGGGAAGAGAGGACACATGGCAAGGCAGCAGCTGGAGGACTGAGTGGACGAGTTGGTGGCTGGTCGACCAGCTGGCTCACATTTGTATGGGGATAACTGGGAAGAACAACTGGGGAGTGAAACAGACCATGCAACCCCGGGTTCCGATTCAGGGAAATAAAGCCTTGAAACCTCTGGCTGTAAAAACCTGCGGGGTTTGTGACAGCAGGAGAAACTCCCAGCCTCACAGGAGAGTTCATTGGAGAGACCCACCCACCTGGGAATCAGCACCAGAAGGGCCCAATTTCCTTGTAGGTATCGACGGAAGTGAGTGAAAGCCAGCTGAGAACTGAGAAAGCTTTATTGTTCCCTCTTGGACCCCTCCCCCACATATAGCACCACCACACAGCAACATGGGCTGTCCCACCCTGCAAATACCTAAGGCTCTGCCCCTTACAATGTAACAGCTGTGCCAAGACCAAAAAAAAAATTATATATATATATATATATATATATATATATATATATATATATATATATAATAGCCCAAATGGAAGAACAGATCAAAGTTCCAAAAATAAAACTAAGTGATGAAGAGATAGCCAACTTATCAGATGCAGAGTTCAAAACACTGGTAATCAGAATGCTCACAGAAGTGGTTCAGTATGGTTGCAAAATGGAGGAAAAAGTGAAGGCTATACAAAGTGAAATGAAGAGGAATATACAGGGAACCAAGAATGAAGGGCAGGAAACCAGGACTTAAATCAACGGTTTGCAGCAGAAGGAATAAATAAATATTCAGCCAAAACAGAATGAATAAACAAGAATTCAAGAAAATGAGGAGAGGCTTAGGAACTTCCAGAACAACTTGCAACATTCCAACATCCGAATCATAGGGGTGCCAGAAGAAGAGGAAGAGCAAAAAATTGAAAACTTACTTGAACATACAATGAAGGAGAACTTCCCAATCTAGCAAGGGAAATAGACTCCCAAGAAGTCTGGGAAGCTCAGAGAGTCCCAAAGAAGTTGGACCCAAGGAAGCATACACCCAGGCACATCATAATTACATTACCCAAGAGTAAAGATAAGGAAAGAATCTTAAAAGCAGCAAGAGAGAAGAAAACAGTAACCTGCAAAGGAATTCTAGGAAGACTATCAGCTTTCTCAAAAGAAACCTTACAGGCAAGAGGGACTGTAAAGAAGTATTCCAAGTCATGAAAGGCAAGGATCTACGTCCAAGATTACTCTATCCATCAAAGCTATTATTTAGAATGGAAGGGCAGATAAAGTGCTTCCCAGATAAGGTCAAGTTAAAAGAGTTTATCATCACCAAGCCCTTATTATATGAAATGTTAAAGGGACTTTTCTAAGAAGATCAAAAATATGAACAGTAAAATGACAACAAACTCACAACTATCAACTTAACAACTGAACCCCAAAAAGGAAAAACAGAAATGAACTAAGCAAACAATTAGAACAAGAACATACTCACAGAAATAGAGATCACATGAAGGGTTGTCAATGGGAAGAGAGAGTGGGGAGAATGGGGGAAATGCTACAGGGAATAAGAAGTATAAATAGTAGGTACAAAATAGACAGGGGGAGGTTAAGAATAGTATAGGAAATGGAGAAGCCAAAGAACTTATATGTAAGACCCATGGACATGAGCTGGGTCAGGGAGAATACTGGAGGGAGGTGCAGGGCAGAGGGGAATAAAGGGAGGAAAAATGGGACAACTATAATATAATCAATAAAATGTATTTTAAAAAAGAGGTTTGTTAAAATGCACGTGGTCAAAAAGGTGAGAACTTGCTGTCTCCTTTTGAATACTTACTTAAACACATAACTATATTGTGATTTTCATAAAATTTCTTTTATTTTTAATTTAATTTCCTCATCTGCAAAATAAAGTTTACAGACACTTCATAAAAGGTTAAAAAGACAGTTTTGAGAAAATATCAAGCTGAAATGCTCAATTGACTTTGATCAAGACTGATTTATTTAAGTTAGTTAGGTTTTTTTTTAAGGTATTGGAAAATTGATCTTTGCATTATCAATTATATCAATCAATTGTCTATGGATTTCAGGAATTTGAGATTTTTATCCCCTGAAACCTTTTATTCCTTGTCTGATTTATCTGAACCAAACTTTTAGTGCAACCAGTGTGCAAATTTTGCCCTTGAGATAATGACTTTTGCAAGGCTAACGACTGGGTCTTTCTTGTTTATAAGTGCTACTCTGAAGTCTGTCAATAGAGTCTTACACATAGCTGACGCCCTAAATAATCTTTATTAAAAAAAGTAATGAATAATTTAATTTAAAACATTTATTGAATTCAATTATTGAATTATTGAATCTTTATTCAAAAAATTATTGAAAATTATTGAATGACTTCCCAAAGTCATTCTCTATCTTGCTGTTTCTGTCTCTTTTCCCCTACCTTCCCCATTCAGATTAGGCATTCATCATAAGTACTTTGTTAGTGCTCTGTAAGACTTCAATGGCACAGGCCATGTCTCTATCAGATTATAATCTTAGAGCAGCAATTGAACTTTTTCAGTGTTGCTGTGTTGAGCACATGGCACACATTCAAAACACAGCTATTGAGTTGATGGAAAAATAAATTAAAGAATGATTCATTTGTTATTCAAATTTCAGAATTCAAGGAAATTCAGGCATGAATTTTTTTTAAAAAATGGAACAAATTTGGCATTAATTAGAGATAAGGGGAATGATTTTTCCTGCTATCCATCCATCTGTTCATCCATCCATCCATCCACTCACCAGCAAGCAGTACTAAGAACCTGTTCATGACTATAGAACTGGGTTTGGAAGATACAACATAATAAATAGCTCCTTTCCTTAAATAATTTGCAATACAGAGAAATATAAATAAAAGTACATCACTCATCTAGAATGTTGAAGACTGCAGACCATTCTTAGGCATGTGTTAAGATGCCACATCAGATTCGTACTTTAACGCATGGGTCCCCTTGTAATAAAATTCTCCCAATTGCTGTTATTTGAAATGATAATGAACTACCTATAAAGTAAGATCAGTTTCAGCAACAATGAGATTTCCTGTTTTCATTGCTCATAAAAAGAAAACACATTTAAGATTGAATATTATAACTAAGTAAATGTGATTTGAGAGAAATAATTTACCAAATTTCTATACTAATGAATAATTGCTACCCATTTGCTTCAGAGTTGTTATCCCTCAGAAATGTGTCAGGTCTGTTCTGACTCCAATCCCAAATGTCACTCTGCTGTCAGAATATGACAGTCAACAGTGTTGGATGTTCCTTCCAAGAACAAATTATTTCCGGCAATAAAAGCGCATCTGTTTATCTAATTTGTGGATGTGCTCTGCTTACATTATCATGTGCCCAACTAGCCTTGAAATGATTTCCCTCAGAAGACAAATATTATAGGCACTGTGTGACACTACTTCTCTACATAGCCTTTGGAAGAGACCAACATCTCCAGCTTGGAGGAAGAACTGGCTTTTTGAACCTATAAACAATTTATTCTACAAATATCAGGTGGCAATTCTGCCTGAAATTCTATACTAGGTAACCAGGGGGTCTCAAAAGTAAAAGATACAGTCTGAAATCTTATGAAGAATATTTTTCTGGGACTTAATGTAGTCTTCTGAGGAATATGCATTCATTCATTTTATTTTTTTTAAAGAGACACTATCTTTGAAAGAAAAAAAACTGAAATTAAAGGTTTGAGGTTAAAAGAAAACAGCATGTAACTCTTTCTAGTAATACATCACTAAGGAATAGTTCCATGGGGGTTAAAAAATACTAAATACTGCAAAGATTTATTATGTATATTGTACATAATAGTAAAAAACTGAAAATATACTAAATGGTGAATAATAAGTCCACACAATGGAGCCATTTGAACTTATGACAATAAAGGCTGCAGTAACACAGAAACATATTTTACTGGTGGATTTAACAAAAAAAGGTAACATATATCCAAAATATAACAAATGGGAAGGAAGATTGAAAAAAAAGCCACATTATTCTTAAGTGATAGATCCATAGTTATATGATTTATTTATTTTTTATTTTTTCTCTTCTGTGTTGTATATAATGAAAAAAAAAATGCCTCCTGTGATTTTAGGCTTGATCTATCTATATTGAATTTTCTATAACCTGGGACCAAATGCCTCCACACTTGCAGAAATGTATGAAAACAAAATGATGAAGTAATTATATATTTCTTTTTCTTGCAGGGCTCCTCAAATAAGAAAACAGTATCTTAGAAGGCTTTTATTGTACCACTTTCAGAAATGTTGTGCCATTTTTTTCCCACCCAATCTTCCTGGACAATAGACCTTATCCTCATTTTACAATTAGAAAGCTCTGATTCAGAGAGTTTAAATGGCTTACTACAAATAAAAAAATTAGTCAATGTCAGATCTGAGCCTCGAATCCCAACTTTCTAGCTCTGGGTCTAAGATGCTTTTTCTTCACATATTGTCTTGCTCTACAAGAATTGTCTCTGACTTCACTTGTTAATTAGGAAAAGAAAATGTTTCTAAAATTAGTTTGCAAGTATGCTTTTTATCCCCAGTTATATACATATACTATTCTTTGCTTTTAAATAAAATAAAATAAATTTATTGTTTCATTGAAAATAATGCATCTGATGTTCAACATAAACTAAAATATTTTTGAAGAATTGTTCTAGGTTTCAAATTCCTCCTGTTTTTCCTTCCAAGTCTATAACTTTTAATGTTGTTCTATTACTCTTCAAAAAAAAATTAGCATGAAAAAATTAGCATGAATAACTTTATTTAAGAATAGTTGTTTAGTGACCAATATGCAGCTAATTTTCTGACTTTGAATTTCCAGAACTCTCTCCAGACTAGTGCTTAGCAAGCTTTTTCAGGCAAAAGATCTGAATGTCGCATATAGCTATAAAAAAAATTGCAAACATTAATAGGATCACTTGTTCAAGATTTAATAAAACATTAATGATGCCAAGTACTGATGGAAGAAATTGTACAAAAGCTGACTGATACCACAGCCAAGCCCTTTACTTGCCTTTGGAATGTTTTCTAATGTCTCTTCATTGCTGTTTTTATCCTCCATTTCTTCACCCTCCTCACATAAGCAGAGAGAAAATTGAAGCTGTCAGTTATCAACTTTCTCAAATTCAAAGCCTTTCTCAGATAACCACATATTTGTACGTATTTTTTCTCTTTGCAATACTTTTCTCCATTCTAAGACATGGTCACCTTCCTCTTCAAAGGAAATCTACCCTTCTTTACCCAGAGCACCTGACTCCACTTGTTAAGTCTTGCTTTGGTCCTCTTTCTCCAGTTTGTGAACATTCTATAAAATTGTCCTTCCCTAAGCCTAAACCCAAACCCTTCTCCCAAAACCAAATCCCTCCTGTGCTCTTTATCTAAACTTGTCAAAAGAGTGTCTGTTCTCATTGTCACCTCACTTCACGTTCACTCTATAATCCAATGAATTCCATCTTTTGCCCCATGACCGTAGTAAGGTTCTCTCTCATTAAAGTCATAAAATGCTTTCAAATTTCAAAATCCAATAAGCACTTCTTAAGTCTTTATCATGTTTTGTGTCTCCACTGAATTACTTTAAAAATTACTCCTTTCTGTTTAAAATGTCACACTCCATTATTTCTGTGACATCATACATACCCTCCTTGCCTCCTTACACACCTTTCAGTATTATTTTCTCTCAGAGGATCAATGGCTTTCTAATGGTTAAACAGTAGTTTACCAGGAATATCTCATCTGTACCGCTGAATAGAGCTATCTATTCAAGCAGATGGTCTCTAAGTCTTCTAGGGGTTTAAAATAGAAACATGATGCAAAATTATTTATTGAAAACTAAAATACAATTATTTAAAACAAAATTTAGCCCTGGCTGGTGTAGCTCAGTGGATTGAGCACGGGCTGGAAACCAGACGGTCCTGGTTCGATTCCTGGTCAGGGTACATGCCTGGGTTGTGGGCCAGGTCCCCTGTGAGGGCCATGTGAGAGGCAACCATACATTGCTGTTTCTCTCCCTCTCTGTCTCCCTCCCTTCGCCTCTCTCTAAAAATAAATAAATAAAATCTTTAAAAAAATTTAATTTTTGGCACTGTTTATATTTTGAGTTATATTTCGATCTTTTTTTCCAGCTAATATGAAACATTAATTGGTTGACTGCATTTCTTTACTTCAGAGTTTTACCATCTTGGCTTTAATTTTGATACTGCCTCTAGCCTTGGGGGAATTAGTTCACCTTTTTGTACATATCTAGATTCATGAGTAATATGAAGTGCTATCTGTGCTGATGAAGATAATCAATAATGAAACCATCTATGAAGGAAGGAGGCACTAGTATTGGTGAAGTGTGGAAATTGGACTAATTTCTAATTCTAATCATTTAAAAAATACTAGCATATACTCTGCTTCCCCCTGGAGAGTGACTTTCTTCTCTTTGTTTTTAGATTACTTACTGTCTGTGCAACCCATTTGTCATCTATTACCTTGGAGTATTAGTAGGCTTTAAATCTATGTAGGTTTTATTTTTCTAATTAGAATATAATCTCATAGGGAGAGATCAATATTTATTCTTATTTGTATTTCTCAGGCTGCTTTTTAAAAAATTGGATGTTTAAAATTGTTTTCTGACTACTTTATTATATAATTTATTTATTAAAATACAGAATTTTATTTTTCTTCTCAAATATTACATATATATAATCTCATTTGCCATCTACTCTGAAGAAAATCATTCTCTCTGGGATATGGAGGTAGAGAGAAAATAGCTATATGAAGTCATTTATAAATAAGAAGACTTGTCTTTAACCACAGAAACTAATGTATTTTTAAAAACCCTGGAGAAGAATCTTTACAAATAGAACTGTTTGTGAGATAAAGGTGTTGTGAAGAAGTGTGCATTAATTTTCCATTTCTGTAAAACAAATAGCTCCCAAACTTAGTGGCTTACCAAACACTTAGTAACATTTTTTAATCTCACAGTTTTGTTTGCTTGTTGTTGTTTATTTGTTTTTATTTGAGAACATGTTTTGGGATCTCTGTCTCTGTCTCTTTACAACATTGAGTCAAGAGCTTGGCAGAGACGACAGTCATCTTAAGGCTCCATTAGGGTTGCGTTCACTTCCAACCTCGGCCAAGTGACTGTTGGTAGGGTTTAGATTTTCGCAGGTTGTTAGACTGAGGTCTTGGTTTCTCATGAACTGTTGCTCAGGAGCTTCTCTCAGTTCTTTGCCATTTGGAATATTCCATAGAGAAGCTCATAAAATGGCAGCTGATTTTGTGAGAATGAGAAAGGAGAAAAGAAGGAGAGAGTAGGGCAAGACAAATTTAAGTCTTTTATAACATAATGTAGAAAGTGACTTCTCGTAATTTTTACATATTCAGTGCATTAAAAGTCAGTCACTAGGCTCTGCCTGAACTCAAGAGGAGTGGATAACACTGAGGAGGAAATACTAGGAGGTAGAAATCATTGAGAGCCATCTCAGAAGTGTGCTTAACCCAGAGTTGTTTTATTATTTCCTACTAATACGTTACATGAGAAAGACCTTTTGGGGATGACAAAGTAAAGAGGAAATGAATTGGTCTAGACTCTCCTTAGGCAAAAAATTGAAATAGGAGGTAAATAAGAAGAAAAAAGTTACTTAAAATAAAGACTGATAGAAATAATAGCTGGCACTTATAAAGGTATAATTATATCTAGGTTTTGTGTTAGACTTTATGTATATTGCTCCTAATCCTTAATTTTTTTGAAAGTTAGATGACATTATTCATGTTTTATAGATGAAGAACTAGTAATTTGTGAAAAGAAAATGGTTTCTTAAAACCTTGTAACTATTAAATGGCAGTGGCATAATATTGAACAATATTTCTAGTCTGCAAAACTCACAAATTTAAAACAAACAAAATGTTCAAGAAACTTACTGAGAGTTAGAGAATGATACTTTTAATGTAATGTGAGAAGTCTCTACTCTCCAAAGACCAACCGTATCTTCTTTTTTAAAAATTATACTCCAAGCAAAATATAACCGGAGACATTGAAATAAAGAACAAACTGACAGTAACCAGATGGGAGGGGGGAGGGGGATAATGGGAAAGAAGGGGAAGGGTCATCAAGAAACATGTATAAGGGACCCATGGACAAAGCAGGGGGTAGGATTGAGGGTGGGAGGTGGGGTGGGTACCATGGAAAGGTGGGGGGGGAATGGAGACAATTGTATTTTAACAACAACAAGAAAAACTTTAAAATTATTTAAAAAATAAAATAAAATTATAATCCAGATTTTTTAAGAAATGTGATTCTTCTGGAAAATGCATTAATCTACCATGTGGTTCTTGCTAATTTACTTGAATGAGTTTTCAATTCTACTTTAAAAGCCAAGTTTGTTTTGGAGTGAGACCACTGAGCTGCTGCTTAGGACATAATCTGTCTAGGGTGTGTGTTAGGGGGTGGGTCGGGGGTAAGGGTGGGGATGTTTGCCAGATCCTGATTTCTATAATGGGATGAAATGGAAAAATAAAATAAAATAAAATTCATGGTACTACATCATCCATTTAACTATAATTATAGCACTGTTAACCTTCTTCCTGTACAGGGAGGATATTTATCTATATCTACATCTAAATCTATATCTGCATCTACTGAAATACGTCTATATCTATATCTTTCTAATCAGCCTCATCTCACATTTAAATGTTCTCTAATAACCTGTTACTTCATTACTCTTAACTGTAATAGAGTATTGATCTATGGTCAGTGGAATATATTCTTTTCTAAGTTCAATTTTATTTCCAGGAAGGACGTTTGCATATAGTACTATAATTTGTGAATATAATTTGAATATGTGTAGAAAAGTATATTGTGTGTGCTACTGCATTCATAATTGCTTAATTGTGCTTGCAGGCATTCAATCATCAATATGATTAGTCACTTAACCCATTAATAGCAAACATAGCTGTATTGGTGCAATTATATACTTAATTTGGATGCTGACTTATCCCTTCATTTAGATTTCTTGAAATTATGAGTTCAATGAGGAAGCAGAGAAAACTGTTAGAAAGAAATCAATAACAAGAATATAAAAAGAAATCTGGCCCTGGCTGGTGTGCTTAGTGGTTTGAAAGCAGCCTGTGGTCCAAAACGTTGCTGGTTCAATTCCCGGTCAGGGCACATGCCTGGGTTGTGGGTCCGGTCCCCAGTTAGCGATGTGAGAAAGGCAACTGATTGATATTTCTCTTGTACATCATGTTTCTCCCCTTCTCTTTCTCCCTGCTTCCCCATCTCTCTAAATATAAATAAATAAAACCTTAAAAAAAGAAGAAAAAAATCTGAAATTTAGTTTGCCTATTAGTTTGATCATAGGATAATTAATAATTTCTACTGTGCTAATAATATTCATTGTATAACAGATTCTTTAGATCAATCTTCATGTAATTGCATGAAAGATTGGGGAGATATATTTAAAATGCAAAAATAGATTTTTCTTGACAACTAATGATAAGTAATTAAATTACTTGGGTATCTAACATGTCATTGTGTTATGCTTTCAGAAACCTTAATGAATGAAGGTAGAAAATAGCTAGGAAATACATTAGACATAGATTATCTTGAAGACATAGATTTCCTATATAGCTAGGAAATGCATTAGACATAGATTATCATTAGACAATGATTATCTATCATTAGACATTAGATAACTATTATTCATAGTTATACTAAATGAAATAAGTCCATCATGAAATGACAGATATTGTTGATCCCACTTATATGAGGTACCTAGAGTAGTCAAGCTCATAGAGACAGAAGGTAATAAATCGATAGTTGTCAAGGGCTGGGGGTGATGGGTTTGGGAATTAGTTTTTAATGGGTCCAGAGTTCAGAAAGATAAAAAAGTTCTGGAGAAGGATGGCCATAATAGTTACACAACATTGTAAATGTAGTTAAAGTCACAGAACTGGACAATTAAAAATGGTGAAAATAATAAATTTTATGTTATGTTTAATTCATCTCAATTTTTTAAATATTTGTAAAAGACGTCTGTCTACCAAAAAAGGCAAAATTATTTTAAAAATTGTTAGAAAAAGAGGGGGATGGTATGTCAGAAGTAATGGAAAATTTTGGAAAGTAGAGAATAAAGGTTTAGAGGGTAAATAAAGAATTACTGCATCATGGTCTTCTTTGGATTACAATGGAGATGCAGTAGCAATTAGATAAACCAGAATTAAAAAAAAAGTTTGACAGCATAAGTCAGCTTCCATGGCAACTAGAACTGGAGAACCAGGAACTCAGAGAGAGAAGCACAGAAAAGTGAACCAATATTGTGGCTCACTTTTCAATATTATGGCTCACTTTCTCTCTAGGGGCATTTAATATTTCTTGGCCCAAGTGTTAAGGATAAGAGCCCAGGTGGAAGCAGGGAAGGCACAGCTTTTGAAATCTCATGGGAATGTTTTGTAGTCAAAAATTAAACAGTATGTCTCCCATGGAAGCCAAGAAATGGGAGCAAAGACATTAGTGAGAAAGGAGGAACAGAAAATGAGCCCAACATCTGGTGATTCTCCCCATGGAATCTGCGGGCAGATAAGTGAGCAAGGAAGTTAAACTGAAAATTGATGAAACACAATAGGTTTTTCTTTATTGTGATGTAAAGGAAGGGAAAATGGAGTTTAGGATCTGCACAGGAAGAGGGACCCTATTAAATAAATATGCAAAGCTCTCTGTCAGGACTCCTGAAATGCTACATTTTAAGAGCAGGGCAAACCAGAAGTAAGTTGAAGACTTATAAAAGTGACAACTTAATTTGAGATATTTTAGATTTGTTTAATAGTAGAAAATTAAGCAGTGTAATTTATCACAATAACCTACTAAACTAGAAAATGATATGATTGTCTTAATACATAAAGAATAATTTTAATACAATTAAATACTGTCATAATAACTACTGTCATCAAGTACAATTTAAAATAAAATTCTTTAATCTGTTTAACAATTCCTGCAAAAATTGACAACAACTTCAAATTTAAAGGTGAGGTATCAATAATTTTTCTCTGATTTGGAAAAAGGCCTAGGACACCTGCTATCAGCACTTTTATTAATCTTGAATTTGATATCCTAGACTGGTGTAATAAGAAAAAATTAAAAAATAAAATATAAAACAAATAGTAATTGGAACATGATATATAAAACTAGAATTATTTATAAATATTATAATAGTGCCTACAAAATTCTAAATAAATATGAAAATATTGCAAGGTCATTAGCAACATTGTTAAAATAGAAGTAATTGTAGTGCATTGTCAGTCACAAACAGGAAATTTAATTTTTTTAAATAATTACTTTATTATTGTTCAATTATGGTTATTTGCATCCTCTCCCCTCCCCTCCTCCCTTCCCCTCCAGCCCTACCTCCCCCCCAGTCTCCCTGCTCCCCCTTAGTTCTGTCCATGTGTCCTCTACAGTGATTCCTGAAAACACTTCTCCCCATTGTCCCCTTCCCCCTCCCCCCTGGCTATTGTTAGACTGTTGTTAATTTCAATGTCTCTGGTTATGTTTTGTTTGCTTTCTGCTTTTGTTGATTATGATCCAGTTAAAGGTGAGATCATACGGTATTTTTCCCTCACCGCCTGGCTTAGGAAATTTAATTTTAAATTATTCACAACATCACAAGAAATAAAACTCACTAATTTTCTGTAACAGATAAATAAAACCTAAATTCATGAAGAAAATGCTGTGTTCACAGATTGGAAGTCTCAATTATAAAAATGTTAATGTCTACAGATTTATCTGCAACTGCAATGCAGTCAATCAAAATTGACAGACTGATTTGAAAACATATGTGGTGATATAAAGAGTTAGTAATGACCAAGACAAACTTAAGGAGTAACAAGCTGGTGCACTTATGCTACCAGAAATCAAGATGTATCATAAAGCTACAGTAATTAAAACAATGTGATATTGGTGCATGAAAAAACTAATAGAACAAACAAACAGCAAAAAAAAAAAAGCCAAGAAACAACACAAATCCACACAGATATCATTTGCTTTGTAAAAACGTCACTGACTTTATAGTACTGTATTGTATGGGAATAAGGAGGCCTTTCAATGAAAGATTCTTGGGCATTAGAATTTCGTATGACAAAAAAGTGAACTCCGGCCTTAGAGCATAGATAAAAATCTGTTCCAGGTAGATTACAATCTACGTATAAATTCTAAAATAATCAGCTAGACCCAAACAGAATAACATCATATTTTTGGAGAAAACAACGATGTCTTAAAAGACACACAAAAAGTACTAACTATATTGGGAAATATTAATTAGGTAAACTTTACTAAAATTAAGAACTTATGTTCATAAAAGAAAACATTGATATAATGAAAATGCAAGCCATAGACTGGGAGTGGATACTTCCAATGTGTATATGACTAAGTGGACTCATATCAGGTATTTTTAAAGAACTTCTACAATTCAATAGAAACTTGTATAGACTGAAAAGTATAGACTATTAAAAATTGGCAAAAACTCTATCGGATACTTTTCAAAAGAAGATATTCAAATGACTATTAAATATATGAAAATGTACTCAACTGAGAACTATAAATTAAAAAACGAGTGCAATACCTATCAGAATTTCTAAACCTTAAAAAGAGACAGGAAGTAATAAACATCGCTGAGGCTGTGCAACAACTAAAATTCCCGTATGCTGATGGAAGTGATGAAACTGTTTAGCAATGTCTCCTAGAGCTGCTCATGAGCACAAGTCACAAACTATCCTTCCCAATCCAAAGTTTATGCCCAACAGAAATAATGCATATATTCACAAAAAGAAACATAAAAGAATGGTGATAATTAAAGCTAATTATAATAACCATCCATTGTTAGTCAATAAAAATGATCTATAAATTGTATATCCTTGCAATGTGATGCTACATGTTAATGAGAAATAAACTATCATGAGATGCAATAATCTCATAAACCTAATATTGAGAAAAACAAAGTAGGTACAAAGAAACGTACTTTGTTTTCCTTTACATGTTTCAAAAGCAGGCAAAGTTAATATGTGGTGTTAAAATACAGAATAATGGTTATCTCTGAGGGGATAATGATGGGAAGGGATGTCAGGGGGATGAACTTCTACAGTGCTGATAATGTTCCACAGCTTAACTTGGGTGATGGTTACAAGGATGTCTTTACTTTGTGCGGATTATTAGCTATATGTTGTGATCTGAACCTGTTTATCTCAATAAACTAACTTAAAGAGGGAGAAAGTACACTCCTCTCTTTTTCTCCTTCCAGCTACTTGGAATGTGAATATGATGGTTGGAGCGCAAGCAGCTGTTTTAAGCCAGCAGTCAGGAGACAACATTCTCCGGAGAGCTGAGTGGTAAGGAATAAAGGAAGACCCTGGGTGTAAATGACAAGGAACTCTCTATCTGCCCTAAACTGTCAACTTCTGGGCCCTCTTATAGACCGCATACTTTATCTTTCCTTGTGACAGAAACAAACAACAGGAATTTAAAAGGTAACCGTTCTGCATAATCACTTCCTGAATTTCTCCACCATTTCCATTAGAGATAAGGTCTTCTGAACAGATTAATGGAAAAGATATAGATTTATTTATATTTTCCCCATGCACCTTAACAGAAGCAGTAAAATGTGTTTAATTTATAGGGGCTGTAATATATCATCACGATTCTTTGGAGGACCTTCCCTCATCAGCATTCTTTGCCTGAGAAGAGTGATGACTTTCTGCTGAAGTTAAGGTAATTCCACAGTTCAGCTTTAGTGAACACCCCTTAGCACATTAATGAATAATATTTGTGCATTAGCAAACATGCTCCAGAGGGAAAATCAAATCAAATGGGCTTGGATGTTCATAAATTCTGACACTTCTAAGCTCTCAGTGAGAAACTGCTTTTTAATGAATTGCGTGGGTTATGTGCATTTCACCAGGACATTTAAGGCTCTACTGTGCTTGAATAGGGTGAAATTTAGTTAAGGATAAAATGGCAACAATAATTAAAAATTTTCACAAATCCATAGGATTTTAATTAAAATCTGACTTTCTAAAGACCAGCTGTGGCCATCAGTACTGATTTAAATCACCTAAACTTTGGTGATGTTTTTCCATTGCTGTGGTATGTATATGGGTCACATAGTTTTAAAAAATCTCCCATACCTTCCAAGTATTTGTGTGGTCTTTTTGCGGGGGCGGGGATAATGATAGAAGAACTTCCACAAGTTGGCTTTAAGATTAATTGAATCTCACAATGAATAGTTTGGAATGATCATTACTTCTTCAAAGGAGCAGATGAAATTTTTCAAATTAAAAAAAAGCCAATAACAGAATAGAGGTCTTGGTACATCTGTGGTCTTCATTTCTTTGTGTAAATCTTCCCTCCCATTAATGTTGATCTCTCCTTTTCAACACCTCCTGTTAACACTTCTTTGTGCTCCTGCCTTAATGTCTTTCCTTTCCATTCAAGCTTCTTGTGTGACATGTTTATATTAGCCACCAGCTTTTACACACCTGATATTCACATTTGAATTACAATCTGGCTTTCTTTCCTATTATTTGCTGAAAACTAAACTTGCTAGTATTCCATAACCTTCTTGTTACTAAGCATGTAGACCCCTTTCAGTCTGTTTCACTTCTACTTTTAAACATTTGACAATATGAATAATCTTTTTAGTAGAAACCATTGTCTCTTGGCCTCCCTATGGTCTTGGCATGCCACCGTTTTAGTGGACAGTGTTTCTGGGGCTCTGTGTTCATCTTCCTCACTGATCTCTCTTTAACTATTTCTAACTAGTTTATTTTTATTGTATTTTCCCACTTATACCTTCTTCCACCTCCACTGCCCCATAACCACCACACCGTTGTTCATGTCCATGAGTTCTTCTTTTAAGCTTGATATCTCCACTCTCCCAATGCCCTTCCCCCAGAGTTGTCAGCCTGGTATCTATGAGTCTGTCTCTATTTTGCTTGTTAGTTCAATGTGTTCATTAGATCCCACATATGAGTGAAATCATATGGTATTTGCCTTTCTTTTGCTGGGTTATTTCACTTAGCGTAATGTTATCCAGGTCCAACCATGCCGTTGCAAAAGGTAAAATTTTTCTCTTTGTAAAACTGATTAGTATTAATTTGTGTACATGTACCATAACAGTTTTATCCACTCATCTACTGATGGGCACTTGGGCTGTCTCCAAATCTTGGCCATTGTAAATACACTGCAATGAACATAGGGATGCATATATTTTTTTGAATCAGTGTTTTTGATTTCTTCAGATAAGTTCCCAGAAGTGGACTCACTGATTCATAAGGCAGCATTATTTTTAACTTTTTGAGGTACCGCTTTCCACAGTGGCTGGACCAATCCGCATTCCCAACAACAGTGCTGAAGTATTCTACTTCCCCCCACATCCTCTCCAGCACTTGTTGTTTATTGATTTATTGATGATAGCCATTCTGATAGATGTGAGGAAATATCATCTCATTGTGGTTTTAATTTGCATTTCTCTGATGATTAGTGATGTTGAGCATCTTTTCATATGTTTTTGGCTATCTGTATGCCCTCTTTGGAGAAGTGTCTGTTTCGATCCTCTGCTCATTTTAAAATTGGGTTGTTTGGTTTCTTTTGGTATTGAGGTTTATAAGTTCTTTTTAGATTTTGGATATTAACCCCTTATCAGATGTATTGGTGAATATATTCTCCCATTCAATGGGTTGCCTTTTGATTTTGTTGATGGTTTCCTTTGCTATGCAAAAACTTTTTAGCTTGATGCTGTCCCATTTGTTTATTGTTCTTTTGTTTCCCTTGCCTGAAGAGATATATCAGAAAAAAATATTGTTGTGAGCAAAGTCTGAGGGTTTACTTCCTGTGTTTTCTTTTAGGACTTTTATGATTTTGAGTCTAACATTTAAGTCTCCAATCCATTTTGAATTTATTCCTATATGTGGTGTGAGAAGTTGGTCTAGTTTCATTTTTCTGCACATATCTGTCTAGTTTTCCCAACACCATTTATTGAATAAACTATCTTTAGCTCATTGTACGTTTTTGTCTCTTCTGTCAAATATTAATTGACTAAAAGGTATAGGTTTATATCAGGGTTCTCTATTCTGTGCTATTGATTTATATGTGTTTTTATGCCAGTACCATAATGTTTTGATTACTATGTCTTTATATTATAGCTAGCCTAGGTCCCCCAATTTTGTTCTTTCTCAGGATCACTGTTGCTATTTGGCATTTTTATGGTCACAAATATATTTTTGAAATATTTGTTCCAGTTCTGTGAAACACACCATTACTGTCTTGTTGCACTGAGTCTATAGATTGCTTTGGATATTATGGACATTTTAATGATGATGTTAATTCTCTCTATCCACAAACACAGTCTATGCTTCCATTTATTTGTATCATCTTCAGTTGCTTTCTTCAGTGTCGTATAATTTTCTGAATACAGGTCTTTTACATTTTTAGTTAAATTTATTCCTAAGTATCTTATTCTTTTTGAAGTAATCGTGAATGGGCTTGTTTTCTTAATTTCCATTTCTAATAGCTCACTATTGGCATATAAAATGCAACTGATTTCTGGATATTAATTTTGTATCCTGCTTCTTTGCTGAATTCATTATTAATTCTAGTAGTGTCTTGGTGGAATCTTTGAGGTTCTGTATGCACAGTATCATGTCATCTGCAACTAATGACAGTTTTATTTCTTCCTTTCCAATTTCGATGCCTTTTATTATTTCTTCTGATTGCTATAGCTAGGACTTCCAGTACTATGTTCAATAAGAGAGGTGAAAGAGGACATCCTGGTTCATAAGATTATGCTTTTAACATGTTGATTCCTCTGTTTTGAATATATCACCATGTCCTTTCACAGTTAATGAATACCAACTCATTTTAATACTCAGCTCAAGTGACAGGCTTCTAGAAACATTTTCTTTCCACCTCAGATGACCACTTCTTCCTTTGTTCAATTTCTTCTAATTTAGTCCCAGAACCATTATTATAATTTAAAACATTCTATTTACTTTAATAAACCACAATTTCCTTGAATTTCATATATTCCCAGCACCTAGTATAATGCCAGATGTAAAGCAGATGCTCAATAACAGTTTTAAAGACTTTTTATTTATTTATTTTTAGAGAGAGGGGAAGGGAGGGAGAAAGAGAGGGAGAGAAACATCAATGTATGGTTGCCTCTCACATGGCCCTCACTGGGGACCTGGCCTGGGGACCCAGGCATGTGCCCTGACTGGGAATCAAACCGGGACCCTCTGCTTCCCAGCCCGCACTCAATCCACTGAGCTACACCAGCCAGGGCAACAGTTTTAGACTAATATAGAAATAATTTAATAACATTTATTTATTTATCACTAAAATTTTGGTATCCCAAGCCCCATCTACTGGTTGGTCACTTCTTACAGCTATAGACATGCAATCCCTGCAGCTTTAGAGGAAGAATTAGGAACTGTCCTCACAGAATCAATTTATAATAGATTTATCACAACCACATCACTCCTAATAGAAACTCTAAGTGCAAGGATGAATGCCACTCAATTAAATAACTCAGATATCATTAAAAATGAAGTTCCTCCAGCAGGCATGAGTAATTATTTAAGACTCTTCAAAACGCGGTCCATGGACTAATTTAAAGTCAAGATTTTACAACTTAATTGGACTCAATGCTAGAAATTCTGAAGCCCTTTCCCGACAGCTGTTAACCGATGGGGGAGTCATATGGATATCATTTTCATTGTTAACATTGTGTCCTTATAGCGTTGGATGGATTCCAACTTCAGGGCTTCCAAGGCATTTTTTTTTTTTTCGTTGTTTTCCTCACAGGAAACATCTCACATATTGAAATTAATACTCTGCCTTCCACATCTGACTGCTAACCACAAAGTATAGATTTGTCATAATTGCCTAAATAACTACTTCTTAATTAGTTACCTGCTTTGGATGATTTAATCTGAGCTTACATTTTGCCTGAGAAATAGTGTTCTATACAGTCTCTTCCTAGCTTTTCAAAAAAGCAGGAAGCTAGGTAAATTGAAAAATCCTCTGAAGATGATGAGTTCCATGTGATTGGAGAACATTTATTGATGTTTGTTAGTTGTATAAAACACACGGTGTGGTTTGGAGAATAGAAATAAATACAATCATTTTTTTTCTGAAATATATCTGGAATCTACTTGCTTTCCTCTGTTTTTACTGCCACCTACTCTGCCCAGGCCAATTTAATTTCTTGTTTGTACCACTGCCTGGCTTGGTCACTGGTCTCACCAATTCCTTCTGCAATCCATTATATAATTAAGCACGGTGTCCTGTTTCAGACACTTTAATAGCTCTTAAGATAAAGGACAACGTTCTCTACCTGAACTCTAAGCCTGTTGTGGTATCTGCCTCCTGCTTCCTTTTCTAGCTTCACTCAAATGCTCTCTTGCTCCTTCTGTCAAAAGTTCTGTCACATTGGCCTATTTTCAGATCCACATTATTTCCACTTCAGGATTTATACCTTCACTCCTCTTTTTACTTATAACCTTCTCCTCACTTCACCCCTCCCAGCTTGATCAATTTCTAGTTATTTTTCCATTTTCAGCTTACCTATCACACATTAATAGAGCCCTTTCCTGTCTCCACACAAAAGGCAAGGTCATGCTAGTATTTGCCTTAATGATATGCCCTGTAACAGTCCAGAGGACTGGAAAGAAGTTAATTAAGAAAGCAAAACAGATTCAAACATTAATATAAGGGTTATTCAATGCAAAGTCCTTTTAAAATTGCCAATCTCTGGAAATTACTTAAAATAGCATGTAAGCAAAATTTTTAAACACCTGAAGTGTACTGATTTATATCATAGTCTCTTATTCCTGTATGTGGGATAAAATGTTTCCTAAACTAAATTATACTTCCATATCTTAAAATAAGTTATATAAAACAAAATTAGCTGTAGTAGTAACTTGGTACTACAATATAAATTGTTGTGTAGACTCATAATAATAATTGGTCTGATCTCTTAGGGAGCCTCCAAGAATTAGTACCCTCTTCTCTGATGGGTCCTAAAAAATTGAATAAGAACGCCCTGGCTGGTGTAGCTCAGTGGATTGAGCACGGGCTGGGAACCAGATGGTCCCGGTTCGATTCCCGGTCAGGGCACATGCCTGGGTTGTGGGCCAGGTCCCCGGTGAGGGCCATATGAGAGGCAACCATACATTGCTGTTTAAAAAAAAAATTGAATAAGAAAGCAGAGACATAAAAAAGGAGCCAACAAACCAACCTTATGATTGGTCATTGCTAAAATATATAATGTGACTTTGTGTGAGAACCAATTAGAGCTTCATCCTGAACTCCAGAATTAGGCACACTCATTAACTCTAACAAGAGTTAATATAATGAGAGTTATAACGAGAGTTTTCTCTAGAGTTTCAATGATCTTGGTGGAAAAGCAACAGAGAAAAGAGGCATTGCTGAGCCCAACATGGTAATCATTCTTCCCAAATATACCAATAGATAACTGTTGGTGTTGTGCCATTAGCTCAGAATCCAAGGATCCAGTGGTCTATCTCAATCTCTATTTCTATCTGGCCCATGACGGGGATCAGGATCATAATGGGAGCTGTGCTTTGCCTGGGAAACTGTTGAAGAGAGAGAGTGGCAACTGGGCCTTTGTTAAGCTTTGCTCACATTTCCTTAAGTTTGGGAAGGAGTAAGCTTTTTTCAAACTATTTTATCTCTTTCCAGGAACTTCCCATGCCAGGGGCCATATCCTAGCCAATCTTTCCCCTAGGTTTGTCTCTTTCCTTTATGGCTGCCATTTTAGTCCCTACTGCACACACCTCATGACTTTGCCTCATCATCTGGCTTTTACCACCCATGCATGAGCAGAGGAATTTCTCTTTCTCTGGTTATCCCTCCCCACCTTTAATCTGCACAAATTAGTGGGTTTTGGGGGGAGGATATTGAAAAGCCAGCCTTTTCTGTTTTCTAGGTTGCTAATTCCTTTGGCAGAGCAATTCCAGCTATTCTCTGGAGTATCTGAAGCTGTCATTTCCTAGGTAATCCAAATTAATTAGATATCTGGCTCCTTTCCCTTTCATTAATATCTAACTACTGGCCTACTATAGCATCAGGAGATAATTCTACATGGAGTTTTCATGTACTTGATTAGTCAAGGTCTTTACAGCAAAGGAAATGATGGAATAGCAAATAGCTTTGGAAGTTATAGGTAGTGTATTTCTCAGGAGGGGTTTGAAGACTCACCTCCCCAGAAACATTCCAGGGTAATAATTTTAATGCCTTCTCTTCCCCCTTCCTACAGGCATTTGCTTCCATTCCAGAATGATAAGTATCATGTCTCCAGAGCTAAGCAGAGCAGATGTTCTGTCAGCTTCATACAAGTTCAGAGTCTCCTAATGTCAGGGTTCCTCTCCTGGGATGCAGCCACTGCATGCATAGGAAACACTTGGCTTCATCTGCTGTCCTTTAGAAACCGGAGTGTGGACACCTGATGAAACTGGCTGCTCTGGCTGTCTTTCTTTTGGTAATAAATGGTATGTCTCCATGGATTGTGTATCTTTTTGTCACAGTTTCTGACTTAATACCTTATTTCAGTTTCCCAAAGGTAGAAAGACTATGGGACAACTTCCTCTTCTGGAAATTAGGAGCAGAGAAAAGGTACGTCCCCTTCTCTAACAGTGGTGGTGATGGAGGCACAGATAATAATAATAGCAGCAACAGCACAGTACTTACTCTTTGTTAAATGCTATATTCTCTCTATAGGAACTTCATTGTTGTTGTCACTCTTAACCCTTTAGCAGTTTCATCAGAAAAGTATTTTTATTATCCCAAATTTATAGAAAAAATAATGAAAGTTCAGAAAGTTTAAGAAATGTTCCCCAGATAATGATAATATACGTAGAAAACAGAATGAAGGCCTAGGTCTGCCTGATGAAAAAAATCCATGCTCTTTTTAACTAAGTAATAATGAAAACACTATAATGATAGAGATTATATCAGTCCTGGTAACTGCTAAATTCCCACTGCCTGCCACAGTTTCAGACCCAGAAAGCATATTGAGGACATTTGTATCTTTATCAACGAATATATATTCCACTGTTAAGCTGCGACATCTTCATGATTTCAATGTGACTAATTCTACCAGCCATATATCACCCAAATGTGGAAAAATCAACTACAGATAAAAGTTAATTACATCAAAATAAGTGTAAATAGTTTCTGAGTGAGACTATGAGGCATTTCTTGGAAATAAGGTTTATTTTGAAACATTAAGGCTGACAAAGGAATAAGATGAGGTTAAGTAAGTTATTATACATGGTGGCAAAAGTAGGTTACAGCTGTGAGTGTACAAAACAGTTTATTCTTGTATTATTATTAATCTTGTATTATATATTTTTCTATATGAACAACTCTAAACCTACTTTTGTCCACCCCTGTATATTTATCAGTTCCTCAGGAAGTCTCTGCAAAGAGCAACTGCAGCTCAAATACAACAAATTGTTCAAATTAAACAACTCTCCCTAATTTTGTAGTATGTACTTCTTAAGGAACAACAAGTACCCCCATTCCTATCTTTGAAACACAAGAATCTTGCAAGTAAAATTTGATCAATTCTCTATATTGAAGTGATTAGATAATGATATGTGAGAATATCCAGTGAAATGTACAGCTAACATAAAGTTGTATTTCCTTTTTTGTATTACTGCCAGTAAAACATTTTTAAGGTAGAAATAGGAAAATAGTTTCACCTGTTTCTTCTCTAAGGCTGATCAGGGTAGATTCTGCTTGATCACCCGGCACAAGCGTTCCAACGCCAAAGCAGTATCCATCCTTGATGAATGTCCATCCTCTGACTTTAATGTCCTGTGTTAATGACATTTTGTATCTCACAGTTACTGTAGGCCAGGAATCCTGTAGCTTTGCTGGGTTCTCTTGTCCAGGATCAAGGAATGAGCTGGTAATATGGTCATGCAAGTTTTTCTGGGGAAGATTTGCTTCCAACTTTTCTCACTGGCTTATTAACAGGATTTAGTTCTTGGACTGAGAGTCTCAGTTTCTTGTCATATGGACCTCTCCACAAGACATCTCATAACTTGGCAGCTTGTTTTCCTCAGAACAAGTAAATAAGAGAGAGAAAATCATGATCTTATTGTATACTGTCTTAGTCTGTCCAAATTGCTATAACAAAATACCATAGACTGGGTGGTTTAAATGACAAACACTTATTTCTTACAATTCTGAAGGTTAGGAAGACCTAGATCAAAATGCTAGAAGATTCAATGTCTGATGAGGACTGCTGCCTGGTTCATAGATGGCCATCTTCTTGCAATGTCCTCACAGGGCAGAAGGGATGAGGGAGCTCCGTGAGGTCTCTCGTATAAAGTCACTAATGTCATTCACGAGGTCTGCCCTCATGACCAAACGAACCACTTTCTGAAGTCCCAACTTTTCAATAGTATCACACTGGGAATTATTAAAATTATGAATTTTGGGAGGATACACATATTCAGTTTAGAGCACAACCTAATCTTGGAAGTGAAATCACATAAATTTTGATGAATTCTAATTGTTAGAAGTAAGTTTGTAGTTACCAAGCACATTCAAAGAGATGTGATTGATCACACAAAGTATGAATCCAAGAAGGCAGGGATGATTGGGAGCCATTTCAGAAGCTGGCAGTAATGGCACTCCTTCCCATTACAGAGGGAAGATGTTGTTCCATCACTCCTAGTTTATCCTTCTGCACTCTGCTGGAGAGAGGCAGAGGTGATTATTACCTCTGGGCAGTTCTCTACTCTTCCACTGTTACAATGGCCTGACAGCCCTCAGTTTTACCACCCTAACAGTTCTCTGCTCTTTAGCTACCTTTCTCGGTTCCCTGAAAGGTAATTGCTAAGAATAATAATTTTTTTAAAAAGTTACAATGAGTATGCAAAATCCTTGTGTTTATTTTAGCTAAATTATCCTCTCACATAACTAACATTTCTGAGTCAATATTTTACAACCATAAAGATATTCAATGATTAATCAATAGTGCCTGCTGCCGCATGCCATATGTATATATATATGTGTATATACATTGGCAATTGATCCAAAGAAGAGTTACAAATATTGCTAATGTGTGTGTATAAAATAAACTTGTTACAGAGATTTACATGAAATTATACCACAAATTTTTTCCTAGTTGAAAATTTCTAACTTGGCCTTTCACCCAAAAACAAAAGTTTCAGTTGATTTTGGTTTTTAAACACTTCAGTTTTTAGAATGTGTATTTTATAATGAATGTTGGTATATATAATACTTAGGACTACTTCATGATTTGGTTTGATTTTTTTTTTCCTTTTTTATAGCCAGTTATGAAGATGTCCTTTATCCAAAAGAACTAGCAAACATGAAATAAAATAAAATAAATAAAAGTACTCTTAGTGGGAGAACTATATTTTAGTTTTGTTGTTCAAGGTTGGTTTTTCATTTGCTTGCTTGAGTTTCAATGAGTGCACAACCCCACGAACCTAAAAACAGATCATTCTGGGAAAAATTTATTTCAATTTTGAATAAATCACCAAAAGCTAGAGGTGTACCCTAAAAAACTGAAGTTTGGGGGAGAAATTTTAAGTTGATGTTGGTCTCTAGTCTATGTGCAATAAAAACCTGTTAATCAACTTGAGTCTCTAGTAAATCGCGAACCAAACTCATCAGAAAGAAAGCGCTGGGAAATGGTCCCAAAAGTCAAACTGGCTCCTCCGAAAAGCTCTTTCCAAAGGAAAACTGGATAAAATATGGACTTGTTATAGCTATATAACCAATTATGTTTTCTTTATTTTTTTAATCATTTCTGGGCTATTTTCTAGATACAGGATACTTCTTAAGTATTTAAAATTTAGTTAGCCAAGCAAATAACTTTCTTCTGACAGTCAGTGACTTTAAAAGGAAGTGGGGTTTCATATCTATTTTAATTGCGTTTCTTATCAGAGACTAACCTGGTAATTCAGATAAAATGCTGACAATCTTAAAATAAAAAAGGATAAGAATTTTTAAAAATATTTATTCTATATAAAATAACTCCCCATTCTATACAATTTATTATCCTTGACATTAGGGAAAAAAGAAATATAAATATACACTTTTACAATACACAATATAGTGTATACCACAATACACATATAATTATACCACAAACAAACTTCCATTCTGGAAAAAGGGTCATGTAGGAAGTTTTTATTTCTATGAACTTCAAATTCAGACTTCTGAAAAACATATCTAAGAAATATTTTTGATCTTGAACTGTTTTTTATCGAAATTATGTCATTCTGAGGATTTTAAATTATTTATACATCAGATTTATTAATGTGCTTCTTTAAACTGTTCTCCTCAGAACTGAGGGAAGCTTCCAGGGACCACCAAATAGAATGAGAGAGGGTAATAAGAAAACAAGTGGTAGATAGTTAGATGGGGCTCTACTCAGTCTATGTATATAGTGGGCTGGCCACCTGTGGTCTGTCAGATAAATTAAACCTGCTATGAGTTGTATAAATACAGTTTTATTGGAGCCCATTCATACGCATTTATTTATGCTTTGTCTATGGTTGCCTTAAGGCTTGATGGCACATTTGAAGAGTTGCAACTGAGATCAGTTGCAACAGAAATCATGACGTGCAAATCCTAAAATATTTACTCCTTGTCCCTCTCCAGAAAAATGTTTTCCACCTGTGTTCTATATTCAAACTCACCCATATTTGGTGATTCTGTTTGATTTATATAATGAATTAAAATTATAGATAGAGGGAATAATATTAAAAAGAAAATAAACTACATTTACAGCCACTATGGAAAACACTATGGCAATTTCTCAAAAAATTAAAAATGAAGCTGCCATAGGATCCAGCAATTCCACTTCTGGGTAATTACCTGAAGAAATTGAAAATGCTGGTTCAAAAACATCTAGGCACTTCTAAGTTCACTGCAGCATTACTAGTAATAACCAAGATATGAAAGCAGACTCAATGTTCATCAATAGAATAATGGATAATGAAGTATTTATATACATAAATGTATATAATATTATATTATTATCTGTACTCCTTGTAGTACAGGCTCCCCCCACTAAATGAGTGTTCTAGGAACCCATCTATATCAGTGTACCAGATGGCGTTGTTGTGAGAGGCTGTGTTTGGTTTTGATAAATATGTTTTTGAGGACTCTCTCAATGTATTTCCCCATTTCATGATGGGTGATTTATATGAATGACATGTGACAGTAAAATTTTATTTCCTATTGGGGAAAAATGTGGCAGAAACAGTTGTTAGGCTATAGACAGCTTACAAAGAAGTTGCTCTTAGTAAAACACAAGTTTATTAATGGTTTTCTCATTTTAAATAAAGAGTGGGGGGATGAGAATTTTTAAAAAAGAGGAAACAACACTTGCAATGGTCCAAGGTTGTCCGGAGGAGCCACTGGGAAAATGGGCAGGATTTGGAAGTATATCACTATGGCTAGGGTTTTACTTTTTACCATGAGAAAATGTCAGTGTGAGAATAGTAATGATAATTCATTATTGATATTGACAGTAGTTATAGGGAACCCATCTGAGTGGAATAGCAAATGTAGCCCAGCCCTATTGGAAAGCCAATAGGCGTTTGCCGGCATGCAGGACACCAAACCCATGGATCGGTTCTCCCTTGGGAAATCAAGCCTTGTGACTTGCTCTTGCTGCTTTGTGACTTGCTCTTGCTAAAACTCCCTCACCCTGAGTTGAGGCAGCAGATGCTTACTGCCTATCTTTAAAGTAACTTCCTGAAGTCTGTGCTAATTCTCCCAAGGATTAAAGTGTAACCAGACCAATTACTCTTATCATTCCCTTGCATTTGCAACATTTTTTCCTTGTTAATCTGTAAGAAGCAATCAGTAACACCCTTTCCATTGCTATCTGTAAAAAGTAATTACCTAAAGCAAACCTAACTATAATGAATGAAAACCTTCTTTGATGTATACTATTAGAAAGCCAATAAAAGCCTGCCAAGGCAAGGGTTGAGGTGCTCTCCTCTTGAGAGAGTGGCCAAGACACTCCGAGGCACTCTTCCCTTGAAAGCATGGCCGTGCTGTCCCTTTTCCTCCACAGGACTTCTGTGGTCCATGTGAATTTGTCTTGCCTCATCCACAATGCCATAGACACTGCTGGCCAGAGTCCGCATCAAGTAGTTGCTGATGCTCAAAAGTAAAGGTTAAAGAAAAAAAATAACTTTACTCTATGGTAGTTATACAAAAATAATGCTTGCCCTGGCTGGTGTAGCTCAGTGGATTGAACGCGGGATGCAAACCAAAGGGTCGCCGGTTTGATTCCCAGTCAGGGCACATGCCTGGGTTGCAGGCCAGGTCCCCAGTGGGGGCCACATGAGAGGCAACCACACATTGATGTTTGTTTCCCTCTCTTTATCCCTCCCTTCCCTTCTGTCTAAAGTGATAATAATAATACTTATTATTATTATTATAGCTATAATTCTATAGCTATAATTCATAATAGCTATACCTTATTTCTAGTTGTAATATAGCAGAATACGTACATTGAGAATCATACTTACAGGTCTGAAAAGGACTTCATGAGTCATTTAAGTCAATTAATCATTTTATAGATAAATAAATAAGCAGTGAAAAAATATGAGAAACGAAAAATTACATTTGTTGCCATGATGAAAAGGAATTGTACTAATTGCCTTAGAAGTAAAAGGTACTTGTTTTAGAAAATATCTTAATAAGTAATTTTGGTTGATAAAGTAAGGATCTTTTGGATCTTTTGATCTAAATGAGAGAATGGTACACCAAATATGGAAATTTTACCACATTATAATACAAGAAACATGTTCATTTTCCTACCGCTATGTGTGTGAAAAGGAACATGGCCAGTGTGATGGTGGGAGTGACTCTGGAGTACACAGGAGAAAAAGATGGCTCGTGGAGGCATAGACGTGGAGAACCCACTCTATATCATGGTATCAAGTCGAATATCAGGAGCTGAGCAATAAAAATGTCCTTGTATTGAAGATGGCCAGTGAATTTTAAAACTTGTATAATTAAATTGTTATTTTTATTCCTATGTTGCTAAAAGTATCCCTACACTACCTCCATAACCTGCAAAACTTCAATACTAACAACCATATTTGTATTAGAAGAAAAAGGAAGAAAAAGTAGATCCGAAATGGGTTGATATGGGGAAATGCAAAACACGTTTCGGGGATGCTGAAATAATGCCCGTGATCTAGGCAAACACACAAAAGCAGACAGCAGACACTGAGGAGGTAGATTCAGGCAAGCTCACTTTGCCCCTAAAAAGGAGAGTAAAGAGTTAATTGATTGGGGTTGAGCTAGGGATTGGTCATGAGGCAAGATTTAAGCTTTCATTTTTTCCCTTTTGTTCTCTTTTTAATTATTTTACGTGACAGGAAGTTGGATTATAAATGTGATAGACTGACTATACACAGGAAAAATAGCCAGATCATATATAAAAATAGAGCTCTGATCCACCACTGCAGCAACCTGCCCAGGAAATAAACCTCCTTTTCTACGACAAACAACACAAAAAGCCAGCATACTATAAATTGGAATTGGGGTTGTCAGGAACATGTATGAAAGACACATGGACAAAGCCAAAGAGGGTTGGATCGAGGGTGAGAAGTGGGGATGGCTGTGGTCAGGGGAGTGGTGGGGAGAAATGGAGACAACTGTACTTGAACATCAATAAAAAAAAATGTGAAAAAAGAGAAAGCCATATTCTTATCGCTAATAATAATTCAGGAAGCTAAACAATAGCTTGTATAATAAGTAACCTCAAATGGCCAGGACTTACTTAATCACGAATAGGTTTCTTAATTTTTCCCCTGTTTCCAATTTAGAATAAACAGAAAAAGCCAAATATTCAACCATACCCTCTCACATATGATACCCCTTCTAGTTAGCCCACCTACAACTCCCCCAAGATAGCCTCCAGTCAGGGCACATCTGAAGCCCCCCCTTTTCCCACAAAAAAAACTAGCCCTCTCCTCTGCCTGCTTTTGAGTATCTGCCAAAATTCAAGTCAGGATGGTTGACTTCTTTGCTATATAGGAAGCTCTGAATATGCAGCCTTTGTTTTTCTCATTGGATTGGTCTTCATTTATTTACACAAGTGTAAACTTTTGTTTGAAGAATGGAGCTTTGTGTCACCCCTTCAAAATTAAAAAAACATTATGTAACCCAAAGTTTTAGTTAAATAGATGACAAACTTGATTTTGAAAAGTATCATTAATTTGCCTTAGACCACTGATTCTCAACCTCCTGAGCATTAGAATCAATTGCGAATTTTGAAAACATTCGATGCAGAGGCCCTATCCCTAGAGAAACCGATATGAGCCAAGCATAAACATGTACTATTTTAAATATTTATAAATAATTCTAATAGGCCAAAAGAGTCTGGAATCTCTGTCTTGAAACGTGATAAAAATATGACACAAACCCAAGAACCCGAATTCCTCACCCAAATGTTCTTCACTATCTTGTGGCACCTAAGGTTTCTTTCACTTCAAAGTGAAAAAAGAAAGGCATCCAAAGAAATATAGTGACATCCCTCCTAGCTGAAATTCAAATACCAAGCAGATTCTCCTGTCTAACAAATGTGACAAATGAAAGCAAAAATGACCTCTAGATAGTCAAAAGAGTGTTGCTTAGTCATAGAGGATTCTCTCAAGCTTTCACTCAAAAAATAGGTGTTCTTATTTTACACACACTTCTGATAGGCCGGGAAATCTGTTTTTCAGATTTATAACATCTATGAGAGGAGCTATACTTCTTGCAGGTGGTTTGATTTCCCTGTAAACTGGGACCCAAGAGCAACTGAGGAATTGGGAAATCTACAAAAGCCACAAAACGGAACCTGCATAACTGCTTATGCTACACATCACAGTAGGTTTGGGGGTCACAAAACAACATGAAACTCTAGTTATGGAAAAAGGGGAAAAAATCCCAGCTTAAATAATTGAAATACATCTCTGTTACAGCTTGGCTTGTTAAAGACATCAATTCCTAATTATTCAGACAACTGGATATTTCAAATGGTACATTCTTGAAAGATCTTCCAGAATTTACGAGCACTGTATTAAATTTAACCTAAAATGAGTGAGAAACGAAACTGTTTCAGCTTTTGATCAAGAAAGAAAAAAAAAAAAAAAAACTAACCCACTAAGGTACATTTTGCAAAGATCAATACAGCATATCAGTTTGAGCTATGAATGTTGTTTCATTGTTAATGTATCTTCTCTAGCAAATGCCTTTTTTTTTTCAAAATGTTTTTATACTTTTTTTTTTTTCTAAAATGGGCTTCGATAATCCACAGCAAGTGCAAGAGCCCTTGGTTTTATAATTCTCACTCCCATTGTTTTAATGAAATCCTCAGAGCTAAGTCACAGCTGAAGTCAACACTCTGTATAGAGAAAATATCCTCTATTAAGCCTTGGGTTTCTGTCAATTCTAATCTTTACAGTTTGTAGCCTAAACTAATAAACCATTGTCCTTCACTATCCTGCTTGAAGGGTACTCATCTGAATGACACAAAGGCAAATATAGGCAATATCTATATTCTTTTAATATTTAATGTTCCTCTCCTGCATATACTTTAGGGAACACTTAGCATATTGCCTATAATGGTGCTTGAAATGAGGTGGCAGCTTTAGTAATAAAAAATGTGATAAAAATACTCATTTTAATGGAGATTCACAACAAATATGAAACATTATAAGCAATGTTCACAAAATTTCTCAAGTCCAAATGTAGAAAACATTTGGACATTAGGTATCAAATTTCAGTCAAACATCTATCATCAAAAGACACCTCTGAAAAAACTCTGGAATTTATAGCTCCCCAAGATAAACATCAAGTATCACTCTTTTTAGTCCATAGACTACTCCCAGACTGAACCAGAGGAATAAAATTAAAAGGTATTACTTATTTACATGTTACTCTAAGTGACTGTAAAAGGAATAATGTAAAGTAGGTTGAGTGGCACCTCGTACCTGATGCGTCTGGTTCCTGGTTAAAAATGTCTGCGTGATTCTTTAGGCTTGAGCGTACACTACTTAAAAGGCTTAAACTGACAGAAAGCTGCCCTCTCAGCACAGACTGGGTGTGTGGCCAGTGAGTGCGTTGCAGTCACTGAAGAGAGATGCAGTCAAGGACACAAGAGCCCTGGCCAGTGTGCTCTTAAATGTATTTGCACTCCTACTCCTGAGGGCTTGAGCAGAGTTCTTATTTGGGCCCTCCTGCTGAGATCTCCTTATGGGGGTTGAGGAGAGAGGAGGAAACCTTGAAGACACTCTGCCCCACTCTGACTCGGCACCTGTATGTACTTTTCCCTTCCTAGCCTAAACCCTTGCTCTACCGCTCACCTCAGGATCCACAAAATTATCATAGTCTTTTGTTGAGGGTTCCTTCAACAGTGAAACACCCGCACATTTGTACCGATCCATCTGACCATGGACTGGTACGCCATTCCATGGCAGAAAATGGAAGAGGAGGAGTCAGCACTTCCTCTGGTTTTAGTGTCCTGATTATTCCATTGCAGTAAGTGATCAAAGTGATTCACCTTTTCATTCTTGGCTTGCCGCTTTAATTTGCTACTCGGACTCCTGAGGGCTCAACTCTCCCTTCCCCAGCTCCAGACACTAACCCACACTAATTTCAATCCATATTTTAATTCAGTCACTGAAGAAGGCTCATGATGAAATACTTCTGCACAATTGTTAAGCTTTAAGAATTTAGCACTAGTGTACTTCCTTTCCACAACTTTAGGGGAGCATGTCATATTAAAACCCATAATGTCTGAAGAGTAACTAACTGAATGTCTGAAATTTGGGACTTCTCCATCCTCCTCTGGATGACAGTATGGTTCTCTTTTGTTAATCCTTCCACCACATACTGAGTAGTCCAGTGCCATCACCAAGCAATCTGAGACCCTCCACTCTCATACGCTGCCATCCTTGGCATCTCGCAAGCCCAATCTCTTCTTTGCATTTCTCACCACAACTCTTTTCTTTGACCTGTGCTCTTCCCTCACTACATATCTGCTGTAACAGCTTCGTCTTAATGAGCCGCACAGGACAGTCTGGTGGAGACTTTCATTTCAGGCACTTTTCGACAATGCTTGCACCCATTTCTGTTGACAAATACTCTTCATCTTTGTATAATTCCTGTAATTAGATCTGTACCTTTCTGGAAAAGCCTCCAGAATGATTTCTATATATTGACTACTCCAAGTAACAAAAAGTTGTTGGATGCCGGGAAACTCATTCCCAGGCTCTCAGACCACAATAGGGAGAATAATCCACACTTATTGGGAATCAGAAATTGATTATATGGAAAAGCACAAACAAAATACTGAGATGCTGGTGGTGATAATGTTGGTGGTATTAGAGACTGAGACAGGACTTTATGAGCAGTGTGCATCGACACAAAACTTCTGCTTTGTTTATTTGCAAAGCACAAAAACAGATTCACAAAGGCTCTTATCATAAAAGAAAACATCTTCAAACTAGAAAAAAGCAGCATACTTGCTTAAGTGAAGATTTTCTCAGAACAAGAGATGTCAGAGAAAAGGTTCTGAAGCTTCCTGGACTCTGACTTGTCTCCAGTTGTTTTCCTTAGTCCTCCAGAGTGCATGTGGAAAGGGTGTCCTCACATCAGGGTAGGCCTTTTGGCGAGGTCTGAGGGATGAATGAGCCATATAATAGATGTAAAATAGCAGTATCTTTTGAGAAAGTATTCAAGGCTTTGGTTTGTTTCTCGTAGTGCCTCATGCTTGACCCACTGGCATTTATTGCCACAAGGAGGATTATAGAACAGCCCGGAACAAAGAGGACATCAAATGTATCATATGTATATACATATTTTTTGTGAAGACAAAGAAAAAATAAAAGTCAAAACACTTTTTACTAACAAGAGTCTGGTTTTAATAGAGTAAAAGATTTTTGGAAATCTCAAAACATGGCTCTGCACATTAGGAGGAAATTTCGAACGAGTGAGAGTTTTGAACTGATGCCTTGAGCATCAGTGAGGAGGCACTTGTGATGGTAGGACAACTGTTTTCCAACCTCAGGTGAGGCAATGACAATTTAAGAACCTCCTCAGGATTCTGAATAAAGATGTGACTACAGAGGATTGGGAAAGAAGAGGTAGAGAATTTAGAAACAAATTGGGGTGTTATATCAATACTCCATATATGTTCCCTGTTGGAAATTTGATAAAAAATGAAAACTGGAAATGGGAAGACAAAATTAAGCTGTCTGTCATTGGTAAAATGATGCCTCAAATGTTAGTTTAAATTCAATTATAATGACATAAAATGTGTTCTCAAAATACACCTGACTGTGTGGATATATATTTATATTTATTTACTTAATATAGAATTAATTACATGCTTGCATAACATTTTATATTTTTATTAAATATAGAATATTTAATATATAGTATATCAATGTAAAAATAAATACACAAATATAAAGTAATATGTAAAATATAATTCTATATCATTAAGATATATATATATATATATATTTATTTCTATTTATCTCCCTCATTAGATATTATGCTTTTATTTTTAATGAAGGAAACATAGGAACAATTCAGCAAAACTTGTATCTAATGCCCAGAGGATATATTCTGTGAAAGTTTTCCATGGATAGCTGCGTTGGTCTTCTATTTCTGCTGTAACGTATTGCCACAAACTTAGTGCTTTAAAACAGCATAAATTTATTTTCATAGAGTTGTGGTCAGAAGCCCTTAAGTCAGGGTGTCAGCAGGCCTCCAGCTGCACCTCATTCCTTATGGAAGATCCAAAGGATAATTTGTCTCCTTATTTTTTCCAGCTACTAGAGGGTACCTGCATTCCTGGGCTTTTCATCTCTTCCTTCAACATTAAGGCCACCAGCTTAGCATCTTCAAATCCTCCGGCTAGCTGTGACCTCTGCTTCATTGTCATATCTCCTTTGATTCTGATTCTCCTGCCTCCCTTTATAAAGACCTTTGTGATTATATTAAGCTTGCTCACATATCCATGGTTATCTTTTTTCTCAATATTTTCAGAGTCTGAAAAACTCCTGTTGCCATGTAAAGTAACATAGTCACAGGTTCTAGAAATTAAAACATAGACATTTTGGGGGTCATTATCCTGTCTACCACGGTATACTTCAGAGCATGAGGCATGGCCCTCATTAAATCAGAATCAAAGGTTTGGATTTAGCTTTTTATAACAAAAGCTAATTTCCTCTTGGAGAACTTGAGTTTCTTTGAAACTACAATTAATAATTTCTAATCCAATTCTCATACCAATTTCTGGTTTTATTCTCAAACAGGCATGCAAACAAAATCAGCTAATTGTCTAACATTAATAATCATTGGGAAACTATTTTATGCCATAACAAACAAAAATATTGTCTTTGGTAGGTTTAACTAATAACTTTAAGGTACAGAGCTATTCATGACAGCATCAGGGTATTGATGCACTACAATCATTCATCATTCATTTTATCTGAAAGCAGAAAAGGAAATGGCAAAGTGATCTCCAAATTTCATTAAATATACAATGTTCACTAAAATTAAATAATTCTTAATAAGTTTATATGACTTTTTCACATAATGTGTTACTTTAAAACATATATTACAGATATTTACATGACAAGTCATTAGATAGAGTGATTTATGTTTTTGTGAAATAATTAATCTTTTGATTGCCAGTCTTTTTCCAAGAGGGATTAAAGCAAATGTTCGTGTTTGCACATGGTAGTACTAGCTGTTCATAGTGTCACTTTTAACTGAAAGAATGGCTTGATCACAGACCATATGGTCACACCACCACTAATTCTTCTTATGTTAAAACATAAATAACAGATGGTTCACTTTGTTGTTTTCCTTCTTCACATCAATATTTGCAAGAGATAAAAAGGGAAAACATGCAACCTAGAGGTAAAAAAAAAAAGGTATACCTTGGAGCCACAGGAGTTATTAAGGACATAAAAGACACTGCAGGCAAATGGGATTTGATATGGGAATAGAAAGGCAGCATGAGGCATTTGGTGAAAACTGAGAGGACTTGAAGGAATGAACAGCAGCCAACAATACTGTAAAATTTCTTAACTGTAAACATCATGAACAGAAGAACTATCATTCAGGAAATACCAGAGCCCAAAGAAATTAAAAGCAAATAGAAGGCCAAGCAAACCAATGACAGAGCAGCCAGAGCAGGAGTCAAACTGAATAAAACTAATGATTTCAGAAAGATCAGAGGAGTTATTTAATCAATAGAACATTAGCAGGAGGTGTTAGCAATAACTAAGTAAATAAACAAATAAACAAACTTCCTGGAGAGCTTGAACATGAAAAACTGTAATATTTTTATTTAAAAAATAGTCAATAGTTCTGCAGAACAGTAAACAAAACCAAGTTTGGATTCAGATATTTTTCCCCAATGTATCAGAAAAGAAGTATGAGATGAAAATTATAAAAATTGAAACATATTAAGAAGTACACTTTGAAAAGAAAGACTGTAATAGTAATTACTGATGAAAACACCACTGCTTTATACGTACTGATCTTGTGCTAAGATGCTCTGTCAAACATTTTATTGATCCTCACCTGAGGATATATGTACTGCTTTTAAAGAGAAAGAAAAAGAGGAAGGGGGAAGGAAGGAGAGAGAAAGAGAGACATCGGTGTGAGGGAAAAACATTGATTGGTTGCCTCCTATATGCACCCCAACTGGTGATCAAATCTACAACCTGAGTGTGTGCCCTGATTGGGATCAGACCCACATCCTTTTGGTGTACAGGATGATGCTCCAACCAAATGAGCCACCCGGCTAGGGCAAACATTTTAAAAAATAATTCTTGTTTATTTAAATTTACTTTTATTCTTTTGGATTTTCTATGTAGATTATACTATCATTTGCAAAATAATAAAACAAAATACCTGTACTTCTAATTATTTGACTTTCACATAAATATAAGAAGCTATTCACCATTCATAATAGCAAAAATGAAAACAACCTTCATTCTGTCAGCAAAGGAAAACTGGATAAAAGTATAATAAAATGCTATATAGCAGTTAAAAATAATAAACTGACTTGTAAATAGAAACATAAATGGATTTTTAAAAATGACGTTGAGTAAATTAGTTGCCAAAGGAGAATTGTAGTGACATACATTTTAATAAAACATCTTAAAGCAAACATTAAATTATTATTCATGGTTTGTGGAGTTTAGATGTATGAGTAAGAACAAGAAAATAGATTAGAAACAATTGCCTTACATATGTTATAATGGATGTTTTTTGGAGGAGGAAAGAATAAGAATTGAGGCATTACATGGACCAGTGAAGAAATTATGATACCAAATAAGGAATATTGATTAAAACTATGCAATTCTTCCTGGTGTATCAAGAAAAAAAAAAAAAAAAAGCAAACACAAGGCTAACAAAATTCAAAAATAAAAATAAATGGGCAGAGTCATTAAAAAAAGGAAAACCAATTACATCACATTGACTCCATCTTTTCTGTAAGATACTGAGAAAGAATGCAAAATGCATGATTTTCCCAAAGTTTTATTGTTAGAAAAGCAGTTACAGTGCACCCTCCTCAGACTAAATTCTAAGAAATGTATTTGCATACTTTATGGGGTTACATTGTGGCAACAACTTCATAGGTCTTCATTAACACCTTTAAAGCTGAAGGAAATGAAATTCTAATTGCTGGTTCTCAGAGTGCTCTCTGATATGGTCACAGGCTTGACCATGAAGCATGTAATTCAGTGATGGTCACTCCGCAACAGCATGAAAAGTGCCAGACTTGCTGCTTCCCCAAGAGCTGCGCTTCACTAAAGTTTACCTGTGCGCACAAACTTGAACACAATGACATGCAAATAACATTTATGAATTCAGTTAAAAAAAGCCATCCTAATCTTATGATGTTACCTGAAATTAACAGAAGTAAATAACTTAGACTAGCCAAAACGTAGGTCTAAGTAAAACAAAATTTATCTCCAGATATTGGAAAGAACGGTTTCTAAAGGTGAAGTCTTGCACACAATTAGCTTTATTTCAGATCTGAGGTACATGACTTACAGAATACGAATTTATTTTTGTGGTTTTAGCCCCACTTGCCTTCTGGCTCTTACAGAATGAATAAAGTAGTGGTGAGAAAGGTCTGGACATACTACGTGTATTATTTAACATTGACATTACCAATATTTTACAGCCTGTAGAGTTTGCTCCCATTGTAACTTCTGTCTTTCCAATAGCATTTGCATTCATTGGCTCACATGATGATTTCTGGGGATCTGGATGCCAGGGTTGGTTAAGTCACTGCCAAAGCATTACTCTCAGACTATCTGGACTGGGGCTATTGCTTCCCCAAGGCCTTCTCCTCAGTGTAGACACGTGAGTCCAAGAGGAAAACAACAGGTCTTGTTGGTCAATAGTCAACATTAAATATAGCTGACTGGCAGCCCAAGGGACAAATCTAGGAAATGTTTTGCTTAAATAACTCTAACTAGTTACCTATTTTCTACAAACTCCACTTGTCAAAATCTCTGACCTGGATAAAATCTCCTTGAAGATCAGAATTAGGGAAGGGAGATTGAAGGGCCCATGTTATAATCTATGTTTCTCAAAGTTCAGTCTGTAGGCCTTCAGATTAGTGAAGATCTTATTAAATATTCAGATTCTTTGGCCTTACTAAGTAGGCCAACTAAACTCTCAAGAAGGCACTAAAACACAGAATTTAACAAGTTCTTCACAGTCTAAAATCTTAACATAAAGGATTTTTATTTTAGTTCACCAATCTTAATAATTCTTCATTATTGCCCTTTAGGAGGCATTCTGTCAGATGCTTCAAAAGTCATTGATTATTTATTATAAATACAATATGGACCCTCATGTTATAAGGTTCTTTCCTGAATGGAAATCTACCTGTGAGTCATTAGTCCATTGTGCAGTGATCTGTTGTCTTGTGTTAAAGAATGATGAGTGATTCCATGAGATAGAAACTATGGATTTCAAATCCTATGTCTCTGTGTAAATGATTAAATATTTTAATACATGAAAATTGAGAAACTTTTCAAGAAATCTTATAGGGTGATCTTTTGGCTGAGCCTCCTGCTAGTTCAGAAAGAATTTTGGTCAGGGTACACTCCAACATTGTCAGTCTTATTCAGAAAGTAGTGGTTTAGCTTTGGAGGACCGCTGCATGAGACTAGGATCCTGAAGAATGATTGGAAGAAGAAAAAGTAGATGTTCAAGGCATGTTTTCACTCTTAGAGCTAAACTAAACATGCCCAGCTCTTCTACATGCCTTGTTATTGTTTTTTAAAGCAATACATTTTAAATACTAAAAAAATAAATGAAAATAGACAAAGTAAAATATACTTAAAGCAAAATTTCACATAGAAAGCTAATTAGCATAGTTCTATAATGGTAAAGACAAGAAAATATAAGAGAAATATAAAAGGGAAAAAAACAAAAAAGAAGAATGAGATAAAATAAAACCACCTATAACAGAAAATAAGTTGAAATAGAATTTTCAAAATGACTAAAATTTTTAAAAATAAAACAAATATATAGCAACACAAAAATTGCTTATAAGGATATGGACTAAAACAAAAACAAACAGTGCATATGGGAAAGTCCCAAGTTTAACATCCATGAGATTTGAAAATAGTCTTCTGGGATAAACTAGTTGCAAATCTCTAGAAAACTCTTTTTTTTGGGGGGGGTTGCTTCTCATGGTTTAGGGTCCCCAAGCTCGAGACTTGAATGGCAAAAAAATCTTTAGTAACTCACCCCCAAATTTGATCTCAGGGTGGGGAATGGAAGAGGTAGATACTGTGTTACTCACCCTCTGAAAAGTGTAAAGTGTCTTCCATTGGCCCTGCCACCAATACACGTTTATGCAAAATTCTTCCTCCTCATTAAACACTCCATCTGTAACAATAACCCACAGTGAAAACTTTAAAAAACTGTTTGCCTATAGTATTATTATATTAGCATAGTAGCTAATTTAAATGTTATTTGAAATATTATTTGAGTTTATTACATATTGGACTATAATTATATATGGAGCAACTAGATAACCAAAATTTTCTGATGCAGCCACCTTTCCAAATACTTAGCCATTGGTCAGACCTTGTACCCAATTTGGGGTTATAACATGAATACCATATCCACACACTAAAACAAAACAAAAGTATTCAGCACCTAATAAGTGCCATTTATTTTGTTAAATACACTAAAATTAAACCTTAATACAACTCTACAAGGTGTACATTCTTTTCTCTTTGAAATATGAGGAAATAAAGATATAAAGAGGTTAAGTAACATGTCTAAGCTAACACACCTAGAAAACACTGGCAAATCAGCTTTGCTTCTAGGTCTCTCTGACCCCCAAACCCAGGCTCTTTTGTCAGTGATACATGTTTCTATAAGATGCTTTCTGGGCTCATCAATGAAGACAGTCCCTGCCACCAGGCACTGAAAATTTTATTCCATATACAGAATTTCTTAAATCCCCTTCCTTCTGAGCTGCATGAAGAATGTGATCTGATACAACTGAGAATAATGACTATTGCAGTACAAGTGGAATGTAATGTATTAAAAACTAAAATTATGTTAGGGTATTTTCAAATTTTCCTACTGTGAAAAACAAGTTGCCTTATATGGCAAATTTAAATGTTATATTTTATGAAAACTGGATTTTAGAGCATATAGATAATAACATTGGGTTTTAAAATAAACTTTGTTTTATCAAAACTGGTTGGAGTACAGACAGATAATTATTAAATAATAAAGAAATCTCTGTAATCCATTTTATAGTAAGCCCTACCTATATGTGGGAGTTGTTTTGGGTTCTAAAATATTACATAGTTGGTCATTAAAATATGTTGCTCAAATACCACAGTTATTGCCATAATTTTAGCTAATTTTAAATTAATTTCTCTACTTTTGCTAAACTTAGTTTACATTAGGCAAATACGAAATTATTTCCACATTTTCAGACAAATTCTGTTTTTGCTTCTAAGAACAATTCACATTTCTCTACTTCTTTCTGACCTCACACGTTTGGTGGTATATTTAAAAAACAGTAATATTGAGCTGCATGGCAACTTAATCAAGCTTTGTAAAGTAAAATACAAGGTCACCCATTCTTGGATGTTTACTAGTTATAAAAATATGCCAATGATAACATAATTGCATTTACCTTATGGCACACTTCAAGCTCTTAAACAAGGAAATATCACACTAAGAGCATTCCATACTCCAGAGGGGCCTTTTTTTTTTCTTAAAGGAAAGTTTGATGCACAAGTTTTTCTTTCGAAAAGATTTCACCAGAAAATATAGTATACTGAGATTGGCAAAATACAGCTTTTTGCTCTCCCTCTATACATCATTAATGTCAGCAGTTTAAAAATGGATGTCTCTGAGCCAGTTTGCAGCAAGTTTTATGGCTGCAAAAGTGTTTAGTCAGAACATGATTTGTTCCTGACACCAGATGCTGCCTGTGACTTTTTTTTTTTGGTGGGGAGAGAAAAATGAAGGAAGTTGCTGCTTAGATTCTGTTCATTAGGCTTTTCATTTTAATCAGGTCACATTCTGATAAGGGACATCAGATGTTTGGGAGATTCTGATAAGGCAATGCCACTCCTATACCGATCCAAGGACTATCATGTTTGATAGATAGTGAATATTCCACCTCAACAACATTTGGGCTGATGACTTCGGTTTGCGGTTTGCCAGGGCAGCATTTGTTTTATATGAGGATTCGGGAAGGGTGGAAGAGTTCACTGGCTAATTTGTTTTTGGAGATTAATTCAATGCAAGGGGAACACAGTTTTCTTGTCACTTGTTAACTCAACTACTAACAAGAAGGGAGAATTAATTGATACATTTGAAAGTGAGTATAATGTGTTCTACTTCTTAAGTTTGAAGATTTCTATTTAACAGTTAAGACAAGTCCAGGAGACTTCTGTTTTGCAGGCCAGTGTAATATGATGATAGGGAGAGTCCAATAAACCATAAAACTGGTGGTGATTAAGGATAGTAATAACCCATAGCTAGAAATTTGCATACAGCAAAGAAGCGGTGGTTTATTTTTAACACATTGCATTCAGATCCAAACATTCTGCTCAATACCTGAAGACTCGACTGCTTTTTGAGGGAGGCCGATCCTGATTACCTGGAAGCACCAATCATTCCCCTCAGCAGCACTCATTCTGAACAGGAACTATCAAAGTTTGAGATTTATTTTCTCCACTCAGTTATAAGTTTTATACTATTATTTTTCATTGGATTTATCTAAATAGCTTGCCAAAATGTGTTTATTATATGTGTGTGCCCTTGCATCCTCTATTTTCTTCTGTTTATTTCTCCTATTGTTTTCTGTTAGATTATTTAATGTCACAAATCTATTTTCTTTTTTAAAATTTTTATTTATTTTTAGAGAGAGGGAGGGAGAAAGAGAGGGAGAGAAACATCGATTGGCCACCTCCCACACACTCCCAAGTGGGGACCTGGCTCCAATCCAGGCCTGTGGTCTGACTGGCAATCGAACTGCCACCCTTCAGTTCTCAGGCTGATGCTCAATCCACTGAGCCACACTAGCCAGGGACAAATCTATTTTCTACTTTCTTAGACCCCCTGTTCGTGAACTTGATTTAAAATGGTACTAGTTCCACAAATTATATCAAATTAATCGTAAATATAGATAGAAGAACTAAAACTATAAAACCTTTAGAAGAAAATGTATGAGCAAATGTTCGTTACCTTATGTTAGGCAATTGTTTCTTAGATATGATATACAAATCACAAATAAAAAAATAAAAACAAATAAATTGGATTTTATCAAAAGTAAAACCTTTATTGACACCATTATAAAAGTGAAAAGATAATCAACATCAAGTCATATATCTGACTTGTACTCAGAATATGTAAATAACTCTTATAACTCAATAATAAAATGAGAAATGGCCATTTAAAAATGGGGTACACATCTGAATAGCCATTTCTTCAAAGATATATAAATGGCCAATAATCATGTGAACACATATAAAAAGATGTTTAGCATAATCACTTTTTAGGAAAATTCAAATTAATACCATAATGATATACAACTCTACAATCACATGGATGGCTATAATAAAAAAAGAAAGACAATAGTAAGTGTTGACAAAATGTGGAGGAACTAGCAACCTTATACATTGCTGATGAGAGTGTCAAAGGTATAGTCACACTGAATAATGATCTGGTAGTTATTCAAAATGTTAAACACAGAGTTACTATACAATTTTGTGATTTCACTAAACCAAGGAAACATACCATATGTTTATACTGAAAAGAGCACATGATTGTTCATAGAGAACTGCTTATAATAGCCACAATTTGAAAACAAGTAATTTTTCCATCAACTAGTGAATGCATTAACAAATGTGCTATATCTGTACAATAGAGTATTACTTAGATTAAAAATGAATGGAGCACTGATAAATGCTATGACATGATTAAATCTTGAAGACATCAATCTACATAAAAATAGCCACAAAACACTATATATTATTTAATTTCATTTATATAAAGAATGTCCAGAAGAGAACAATGTATAGAAGCAGAAACTACATTAGTGGTTATCCAGGGTAGGTGCGAGGAAAGGTAGTTGGATGGGGAGTGACTGTTAATGGGCATAGGATTTCTTAGGGGATGATAAAAATGTTATAAAATTAAACGTTGGTGGTAGTTGCCCAGCTCAGAGAATATACTAAAGACCACTGAATTGTACACTTTAACTTAGCTGAGTAAGTTTACTAGCATCTTTTAAAACATGAAATAAAATAGAATGAATTGGAATGGAATGGAATGAAATAAAATAAAATGGAATGAAATGGAATAGAACAGGGAAGGAAAGGAAAGAAAACAAACAGAATAAAGTAGATTTGTGAACTTATGTGCAATAAGTTATATTTTACTGTGGCCGGTGATCAAAAAAGTGTGAAGAACATTTATATTGTACTAATCTCTGCTTAGGCAAGTAGATGAAAATATTGGGTAAGTAGATAAAATTATGTTTTCTTCACAGAAACTATCAGAATGATTTTCAATGAACATTTACTTTTCAAACTTGCTATTTATCATCAATGAAGAGAATTCATCTTTCTAAAGACACTAGAGGACTTTGGGAGAGAAAACACCACATAGGACTGTTCCCAGAGAAAATACCCTGGGTTTTAGCCAATGTTTATGAGAATGGCTTAGACTTTATCCCTTTAGCAGGAGGCTTAGTCGCCCTCATTTTTGTTTGCCTGCTGTTTTATCTGGCTTTGGTGTTCTCTAAGGTATGATATCTTTTAAAACAAAATGATACAGATTCATAGTCAGCTGTGTCATTGTTTCCTACTCCGTAGCACATGTGAAATTATTGAACATCAGTCTACCATAACCGAGGGCTGATTTATTCTAAAATGGATATATCTGTTATCAAAAGAAGAGGAATAAAATGATCTTCTTTGCTTCATTTTTCTAGGACACAACAAGAAAAGGACATGGAAATTAAAACACAGGGTAGTCAAGTTAGAGACAGAGGTGCCCAGAATTGTAGCCCTCTACGGCTATTATCATTAATTCATAAAGCAGGCAAGATTTTATAGGGTAAATTGAGGGGAAAGAAAGAATATCCCCCATAAGTCTGTTAATTACAAGGTCTTACATAAGATTAGACTTAGCACAAGGCATAAGCAAAGACCTCTCAGGGACTGGTTGTAAAGCTCTCAAGCACAACTTGGACACTGGATTAGCTTCAGATGGTGCCACGGAGAAGTCAGCCTGAAAACAAGAGTGAGAAACCTGAGATCCAGGATGTGACTGACACCAGGCAGGCCAGCAAGACATTCACAGACAGTCTTACCTCTCTTATCCCAACCTCCAACTGTGTCATAAGAAAAGGATTAGACTAATATCATAATCCAAAGGAGATCTGTGATTCTTTTTGTGCTCATTTCATGTTATTAATTTTGTTTAAAATAGTCAAATTTAGACTAAAAATAACTCAATTACTCTAAAAACTCCTCTTTTAAAAAAAAAAAAATTAGAAAGCCCTAAACTGAAAAGCAAAAATTCCCCCCTGCTAATGTTATATGGAGATCTTTGAGTCACATAACTCATCAGACTAACTATAAATATAAAATCAAATCAAGTAATTTGCCTATCTTTTAAAAGCCTCTCTTCATGAGGCTCATTTCCCCTTAGATGTTCTACCACAATTGTACAGTCCCTTGAGATAAAGAATACTGCTCAGGCCTTCCAGGCAGCCAGCGCATATTACCCTATTCCTCCCAAGGGCAGCACAGAGCAGTCCTTGTCACCAACAAAATCTCAGCTGTGACACGGTAAAATGAGATCTTTTCACTCAACAGTGAAAGCTTGATCCTTTCCATTATCCTTTTTCTGTGAGGTGTTAGATAAAGGCATAGGAGTCAGGTCTAAGTTCAAGTTCTAACTCTTCTACCATCACTCATATTACCAAAGACAAGTCGGTTAAATTCTGTTCCTTCATCTGCATAAAAAGAATAACACCTTCTGATAGGCTTTGTAGAATCAACATAGAATGTTAAAATGTGATAATTTAAGTGAAGCTCACTATTCAACAAATTTCAATTGATTTTATTACGGGGGGTTACAGTAAGTTTAATTGTCTATGGCTTTGTATCTTAGAGATTTTTACTTTTCTTACCATTTCCTTTAAATTTTATCATTATCTTTACCCAACTAATGGAAGAAAGTACTCTTGATTTTTCTCTCTGTTGTAATAGAAAATAGTCAGAAATTAAATTGAAACTAAACACAAAATCTGCTCTTGTGAAATAAGACATACAGAAAGAGAAGAGAAAGTGAGTACATTCCTGCTCCCAAACTCTGGTTGTTGTATAAGCTTAAACTAGAGTTTTTGAACTTCAGCATGCAATTGGGACTTTGGGCTGAATGGTTTGTCGTCATGGGGGACTGTCCTGCAGGTGGAGAGAGTGAGTAGAGCGAGACTATAGTCACTTAAGAGTAAATTAAAGATGTAGGCAAGAACCCATCAAATAAAGGTCCAGAAATTTTCAAAAACAGGAAAGCAGAGTAAAGCAATGAAGCCAGAATCTAGGCAAGTAGCCAGAGCAGGAGGCTGGAGACACAAACTACAGGGTACTATGATAGTTGGACCACGACCTGAAACTTAGAGTCAGCTGCACTCCCACTACGATTACATGTTGCTTAAGAACAGGGATGCAGGGATGCACTCTGAGAACTGTGTTGTCAGGTGATTCCGGTGAGTAACACCACAGAGTGTACTTACACAAGCCGAGATGGTCTTGCCCACTGCACTCCTAGGTTATACGATATAACCTGTTGCTTCTAGGTACAAACTATTCAGCATGTTGCTGTACTGAATTACAATGGTAAGTATTCATGTACCTAAACATAGGAAATATAGAATAAAAATAATGATATAACATAAAATTGGTACACCTGTATAAGGCACTTACCATGAATGGTGCCTGCAGGACTGGAAGTTGCTCCGGGTGAGTCAGTGAGTGAGTGGTGAGTAAATGTGAAAGCCTAGGACATTATTGCACACTACTATAGGTTTTATAAATGGTATATACTTTGGCTGCACCAAACTTATTTTAAAAAGTTTTTTCATCAATAATAAATTAACCTTAGCTTACTATAAATATTTTACTTTATAAAACTTACTGTTTTAACTTTTTGATTCTGTAATAACACTTAGCTTAAAATACAAACACATCGTACAGCTATTCAAAATATTTTATTTATTTATAACCTTAGTCTATGAGCTTTTTTCTATTTTGAAATTTTTATTTATTTTTTACTTTTTAAACATTTTTAGTTAAAAAGTAAGACACAAACACACACATTAACCTAGTCCTTCCAGGATCCAATCATAAAGATCACTGCTTTCCACTTGCACACCTTGTCCCGCTGGAAGGCCTCCAGGGGCAGAAACACGCACGGAGCTGTCATCTCCTACCATAACAATGCCTTCCTCTGGAACACCTCCTGAAGGACCTGCCTGCAGTTCTTCCTGGGGAGGTGTCCCTCTTTTCAAAAATATATTCATGGTTGGTTGCTTATTTTTTTAAACCATAGATTTACTTGTAAGCAAATAATGCACCATGAACCTTCCTCCCTATTAATGAAAATCTCTCAGCGTTAAGGTCCATGTTTTCAAACTTTTTAAGGAGCTTGTTGAAGTCTGTGAAAGCTTCTGTTAATCCCTTCTGTGCATTTTCTTAGAAGTTCTTCTATAGTTTCTTATTCTCTTACCTTCTTTTCAGCTCCAACAATTTCTCATTAGTCATTTCCAACAATTTCTCATTAGTCACTTCCACAGGAAACAGACTCTAACAGCTCCCCAATGTCATCTTCATCCATTCTCAAGTTAGACTTGTTTTCCATCTCAACCACGGCCTTGGTGATTTTTGATGCCTTTGTGCTAAGTTAGGATGGCTACAGCATTATTAGACAATAGGAATTTTAGCTCCATTATCATTCTTGGAACCACTGTCATTTATGTGGCCTGTCATTGTCTGAAACTGTTATGCAGTGTACAACTGTATTCCAGAAGTGAGTTTGAGAGCCTGCAATGGAAACAGATGAATAAATGGATGGGACATTAAGCATTTGAATAATACCAGGTCTGTCCATAAAGTACCCAGCCTTTTGCTGTGAAAAATAGAGACATTTATTGAAGAAGATGCAAAATACAGAAACTTTGTGCATAAGAGTCATTCATACACACACACAAATAGTGAAATGTGTGTGTGTGTGTGTGTGTGTGTGTGCTGAGAAATGATAGGGCAACAAATCATGTGTACTTGTATATGTGCAGGTCAACATATAAAGGAAGTCCTTTATAGTTTTACATATATTTAGGAACTAAATTTATTTCTGCAGTAATTCACCAAGATGCACCAAGAATTATGCATATTTGTTCTGTAGGTAACACAAATCCATACAAACAGGTGCTCAAGCTTACCTTATATAACTTGTGTAACTACAAAGGAATATGTGGAAAAGATTGGAAAAAACCTGACTTTGGGCTAGGACTTTTAAGATTTCGTGGGAATAAGGAGTAAAAGTGATACAAAAGTTGAACAAAGTTGTTCTTACTAGGCAAAAGTTTCAATGTTAATTAATCATTGTTTTCTGACAAACCAACAGAAGCCATAATTAGAAGCCAATTATAACCATAAAGTTGGTACAACAATTGGATTAAAGTGATTTCATTGAATAAAACTATTTTTGAACAACAAAAATCACAACTCTGCCTATAACTTAGTTATTTTTCTTTCTAAAATGTTGCTTCCTTTATTAAATATGTGTTAAAAGGAACTTAAAATATATGAATATGTAAAATTGTGAAAAATATTATAGTGTAGTAAAAATGTTGAATTATAAAATCATAGCTATATAATGGTTATAAAAATATTAAATATAGTCAAATGAACAACATATTAAAGATGGAACTTTTAAATAGTTATGCTAGGTTACTAGAGTTTATAGGTGTTTAAATTGTGCTTAAATACATGTAGACTATTATTTGCCTTTTAAACATTATGAGTAAATATTTATTTAAAAATTGAATCACCACATTTTCTAACTAGGAACAATTACAGTTTTAATAGAATTTTGAAGACCAATACATCAGTGAAAGAAAATGGCCACCATACACTTTTGGTGCCATTCTTTTACCTTTTTATTTGCTTATATCAAAGGCAAGTGATCTGTTTCAAATTGTGCCCTGTCATTTGAGAAATATATTTACATGAGGACATTTAATTAATAATTCTAGATTCTTTTTGCCAAAGATAGTAGTTGAGAAAAAAAAATGTCTTATTTTTCACAGTACAAGCTCTATCAGTTTAAACTTGTTTATGCATTTAAGTCCATGATGTTAATTATACTGGCAAAAGATTCAAAAGTGAACTTTCTTTTATAGCAAAATGCCTTTTAAATGAAACTGGTAATAAAAGCAGGAGGGATAAGTCTCATTTACTTATGAATATTATAAATATTAAACTCTTTTATGTCATAAATTGCAGATCCTTAAAATTGAATTATCAGCTTCAAGCTAAATACTAAAATAATTTTACTTCATTCAATATAGCCCAAAGCGATGTGTGTAATTATAACTTCCAATAAATTATTAAAGTTAAATTTTGATTTGAGAAATAAAACAAAAAGTTTTATATATTTTGTCAACTTAGTTTAAGATTCTCCTATTTCTTAAAAGGATTGCATATTTTATTACAGTGGCTGTGATTTTTTAGATGATGATAATTCCTAATTTTTTTGTAAATTAATTTTTTGTAAATTAATTAAGTAGAAATTAAATTTCTACTCAAAGAATGAGTAGAAAGCCTTTACGAACTACACACTTACAACAATGGAAACACACATACTGAAGAGAGTTTATTTCAGAAGAATAAATAGACCTGATATGTTTATACACTTTCTACCCTTTAACTTCCTACTACTGCAATTCTATAAAAAGGGAAGGTTAATTGGGCTTCTACCTGCTTTCAAAGAGAGCAAAAAAGAAAAAGAGCAAAAAATAAGTTCACAAAAATTTTATTAGATATATGAGTTAAATATTGGAATTTATTTACAGGGATACATACCCTTTTCCTCCCAATATCATCAACCATGTCTATCTCCTTTGCTTTTGAAATTGGTTAAGAGATTACCATGCACTAACCATCTCTATAGCAATGAGGTTTTGACACCCCCTCTGAAGACAGATAAGCCAGGGTTCTTGGACCTTCAGCATTTACAAGCAATGTGGACTAGTGCAATTTACTCAAATGCCCTCAGTGTCAGGACCTTCTCTTGTAAAAATGAGGGTAATAAATCTATTCAATCAAGTTTATTTGAATTCTTGGCTTTCCTTCATCCTTAATATACAGGTAGCAAACAAAGCATATGTTTTAACTTAAAGAAATGTCTCTCATATCAAAAACAAAAACAAAAACAACTCCTTTTATTGTCAACCATCTCATTCTATTCCATCCCTTCCTTGGTCCGCTCATCTTTTGTAATATAGTTCTTTCTCTCTCTCTCGCTGTAAATCTATCTGGTCATGGTACCCCTACACTTAATGATTTTCTGCTAATTTTCTATTGTTTACATTCTAAAAGTCTAACTCTGCATGCTATTCAGATTTGGTCCCTGTCCCCTGTCCGGACTCATCCTATGTCTTTGGTCTCACACACTCACATTTTCGTGACTTCACCTATACAAATACTATGTAAAATTCCATTCACCAAGTCTCATTCATCATGTCAGAGATCAGTCATCTGTGTTAGAACCATCATCATTTGAGTTTGTACAGTACATTTTTCTAGCATAAACTTTATTATGATATAATATGAATTTACAAAACTTTCACAAAATTCTCCAACATTCCCCAACTCCATTAATAGAAATATCAGCACACTGAAGTTTTTAGCTAAAATAGATAAAAATTGCTAGAAATATATTTAATAAGAGAACATTACTGGTGATTTGATTATTTTAATATTCATAGATTTTACAATATTTTAAAGAAGCTTATACATATATACTACATAGATATACTAAGATATTCAAATACAACCATAATGTAAAATTCTACATGTTCAGATATTAGTATTATTTGAGAAACCATATTCCATGAAGAGCTATTTAGCTATCTGCCATCTAACTTTTACTCTAGGAACAAAGTTCAATGCCTCGATGTTTTAAAATAACCACTTAGACTCACTGTTGAAAGATCTACTAGACAGAACACCTTCACCTTAAACAACTTGGGCATAAAAAAGGGATGTTCTAAATTTCAGCATACAGTGTATCTATCTTTCATTTGAACTGACATGCTACATACATACATTATTTTCTTGGTTTAATTTATGATAGGAAACATCAATCAAGTCCAACAAATTTGGAAATTCTGAACTAAAAATACTGGCATAAATGAAAGTATAAGAGATGTTAAAAATAAAAGCAACTGTACCAGTTCTCATGATAATTGTGAATGGGTTAATATCCCTCCTCCAAGTCAAAGACAAAAAAAGTCCACTCGCATTTAAGTCACAGGATGAACAACAAAGATGCATCAATATATTAAGCAAAAGCACATTAAGTAAGTAGGAATTTACATAAAAAACATTAGATTGATCAAAAAAAGATTTATCATGAAAACAAGAAACAATTAAAAGATCAAATATATTTATGAAATAACAAGCTGTAAAATGCGTGAGACAAAAGCCTTAGAAATACAGAGAAACTGTAAATGCCACAATCATAGTGAAGAATATTAATATATTACTCTAGAATTTGAGAGATCAAGGAGGTATCATGTGAATTAGTATGAAAATTATTTGAATGATATAATTAATGTATTATATTTTTTATTTGTAAAAACTTTTGCAAAATGATTTTATGCTTGGATCTGAAGATAATGTAAATAATTTCTAAATAGTTAAAGTGTTTTTGGGTCCATTCGCTGGCTGAATGTAATAAACTGAAAAGCAACAATAGGAAGATAAGGGGTACATTACAACAAATAGAAATAAAAATAAATTTCAACCACTTAGACTAGCTGTTAAAATTAATATTAGATAAAAATGTCAACTGAAATTAAAATTAATGAAGAAGTTAATATAAATAATTAAACAAATATATATTTTAATGTTGTTAACTATTATTTTTTTAATGTGGCTGTCCATTGTTTGTATTTTGAGATTCTAAGGCAAATTTTTTTTTCTGGTAAATTTGTTTTTATTGGGATATAGTGGATGGGTCAGGAAATGTCACTATGGATAGTTATACCTCATCCAGATACTGTCCATTCTAATCTTCCTTGGGTAGGTTTTAGAGTTTTTTGTTTTTCTGTTAGTTTGTTTGTTTGTTTTTTCCTTTTCCTTGGAGTTGATAAAAGCAGAAGGTCTTGAGTAAGGCACCGGTATTTTTCTAAACAACCCTGGGTTGTTAAAGGACCACACATTAAAGAAGGCCAATCACTGCCAATCAGCCTTAAAGTCTTTATTTTTAAAAATGACAAAAAATAAATTATGCATTAAGGTTAATATATTTTATAAAAGACACACAAAAATAAAATTAAAGAGAACATATAAAAGGAAAGGTAAAGATAAAAACAAAAATTTAAAGACAGAAAATTAAAAGCATCAAAAAATAACTAAAATAAATTTTATTGCTTCTGAAAGTTTAATAAAACAGACATAGCTGAAAATGTGTCTAAGGAAAAAGAGAAAATTAATATATGAGGATATTCAAAGTGTAGAACAATGAATGAGGCTAAAAAAGATATTTGATATAATTTCACAATGTTTTATTTGAAGACTTAAATTTAAAAATAATATTATTATAATTTGAGAAGCTAAACTGACAATCCCAAATTCCATCAAAAACAACGACAGAAAAATCCTAGCAAAAGTCAAGCAATATATTGGAAGAAAAATAGCTTTATAGGCAAGGTCTTTATTTTCTTTCTTTGTTATCTCACTACTCAGGAATACCAAAAAATAATAAGGAATGTTTCCCAGTTTATTTAAGATATACTAATAATAGTTAAAATAATTTATTATATATCTTATTGATTTTATTTATATTAATACAATAAACTAATACACTAAGAGTGCTTGCTATATACTCTGCTGTTTATTTGGATTATTTAATTCTCATTAAAAGTCTTCTGATGAACATAGCATTTTTACGGTCATATTACAGATAGCAAGGCTGAAATTTAAAAGGGTGGAATGTCTTGCTCAGAGTATATACTAGACAAAAGTTAGAAGTAAGCATATGTAACCTGATTACAGAATCTATATTCCTAAATTCTCTGCTAATCTAAGTGAAAAGGCATGACAGTGCACACCAAATAGAGGAAATAAAATAAAAAATAATGTGAGAAAGATGGAAAAGAGAGAAAAGAGGAAGAAGAAAAACAAAAGAAAGAGAAGAAAAGTACAGTCTCATTTAGAATACATTTTATATCTCAATGGAATGCAAAAACATTATTTTACTTCAAATTTCCTTTCTACAGAAAAATATTTTGATAGCTTCTAACTTTCTCCCTGGATATAACTTTTGAGACAGCAAAGAAAGGTATATTTGACTGGAAACAAATTATTTATTTAATTTGACTACTTACAAGAATGCCTCAGCACCCCAAGAAGGATGAACAGTAGAACACATCAGACAAGTGTGCTGGTAATGGTTTCTTCTTAGAGGACAATGAAACACTTTGAACACCTGAAATCAGGTGCTGGAAATTGAAGTAGAGAAAATGTGTATCTTGTTTAAAAAGGTAAACTTCCACCATACCTCGAAAATTTTCATTCTTTTATGGATAAAAATTTCAAAGTAAAATGATGGATTGCATAGACAGAATTAAACCCATCATATAAGCATGGTCATGTCTGGCATTGTCTTAGTTCTCAGATGTTCAAAGTCTACATGCAGAAGGAACTTTCTCCAAGGGGACAATAGATCAAGTCAATTTACCAGCGACACCAGACTAACTATCAAGAATGATCACGCCCCTAGCCCAGATTTGCCCTGGGTCAGGTCCTTGTATTTCGTGGCTAATATTCCAATTCTGAGACTTAATCATGATCTAAACGCAGGCCTTGCAACCCATCTTACTGGCTTCAAAATTGCCTCTAGTCGTGACATATTGTTTGAGTTCAGTCTCCTTAGTGCCCGTGCCAACACTTGTCAGAATCAGATTACTAAAGAACAAATGGTTTATAAAGAAGGATGAGCAGGTGAGGTAGAGGACAAAGACACAAAGTGGTAGGCTCTTCAAGAGAGCTCACTTGGGACACAGCACCTTCCTAGAGAGAGCAGAGCTTGCAACTGTAACATAAATGTGACTCGGAATTTTTTCTTTTAGAAACAGTCTAAGCACAAAGCTAATTACTTTAGAATGTTTATCTTAGTGTTTGCTTTAAGCCAAATATTTCCAACTGAACTTTCATACTTTGTACAATTTTAAAAGAGTCATGGTCTGCCAAAATTCATCCATTAGTCAATTTCCTTTTATAACTGTGTGTGTGTGTGTGTGTATCAGAACTTGTAACCATTTCATTTAAATTTTGTAATTACATAAAATTTGGTATTACTCTGAAAAAGATTCTGTTTTATGGGTAATGCATGAAAAATATTTATTTTAAATTATAGTCAAATATACAATCCAAATTTGAAACAGATATTTCTATACCTTCCTTAGAAATGCAAAATGTAATCAAATACATTTGATTCTAGCAATTCAAAGATGGGCTAATATAAGAAAACAAACATTTATTATCATATAAATACTCAAAGGAGAAAGAATATTCAATTCAATTAATAGTGTTGAAAACAGAATCACTGCCCGCAGAAGAATGAAATTGGATTCCTATTTTATACCACTCACAAAAATTAACTGGAAATCAATTAAAGATTTAAGCATAAGACCTTAAAGTATAAAACTTCCAGAAGAAAAGAAGAAAAATGCTCCTTGAGATTAGCCTTGGCAGTGATTTCCTGGATATGATGCCAAAAGTACAAGCAACAAAAGCAAAAATAAATAATTGGGGCAACATCAAATTGAAAACATTCTGCACAGCAAAAGAAACAATCAACAAATGAAAAGGCAACTTGTGGAATGAGATAAAATATTTGCAACTTATATATCTGAGCAAGGATTAATATCCCAAACCTACAAAAAGTTCATACAACTAAATTGTAAAACGAACAAACAAAATTGATTGCAAAATAAGCAGAAGACCTGAATAGACCGTTCTACAAAGAAGACATACAAATGGCCAACAGGTACATGAAAAGGTGTGGACAGCACCGATCATCAGGGAAAAGCAAATGAAAACCACACTGAGATATCGCCTCACACTGTTAGAAGAGCTTTCCACGAAGAGATGAGACCAGGGCTGGCAAGGATGTGGAGAAGAAGGAACTCTTGTGCACTGTTGGTGGGAATGTAAATTGCTGCAGCCGCCCTGGAAAACAGTATGGACATTCTCCCAACAAGTAAATGCAGAACTACCATATGATTAAGTAATCTCACTTCTGGGTAGAGTCAAAGAAAACAAAATCACTACCTCAAAGAGATATCTGCACCCCAGTGGTCACAGCAGCATTATTCAAAATAGGAAAGACATGGAAATAATCTTAGTGTCTATTGATGGATGAATGGATAAAGGAAACATTGTAAAAAAGCATTTGACAATTACAGCAAATAGTCTTGATAAAATTGCCAAAAATGGAACATATAAAAAGTCTGAACATTATGAATAATATTTATCTGAAATTAACATCACAGCTTATTTTATTATTCAAATATAAAGATGTTTCCATTAAACCAAACATTAGAGAGTGGTATCTGCTTCTACCAATATTACTAATTCTACCAGGTCTAAACAAATAAACAAATAAAAACACAACAATGAATAGATGATCATTTTATATATGAGAAATGTGACTCAATTAGCCTAGAAAAAAGGTTTTTCAAAAAGGTGTTGATACAATTGAAGATTTGTTGATGTGTGTGTGGCTTTAGTCTCTTCCTAGGCATATACTTGAACATGAATTCCAAATAAATCTAAGCATTTTTAAAAATTTAAAATATATTGATTAGAACAAAATGCATGACTTTAGCCCTCACCAGTGTGTCTCCATTGGTTGGGCTTTGTTCCACAAAGCTGAACGTGGCTGGTTCGAATCCCAGGAAGGGACATGCATGGGTTGCAGGCTTGGTCCCGGTTGGGGAGCTAGAGGCAACCAGTTGATAATTTTCTCTCACATCCATGTTTCTCTCTCTCTCTTTCTTCCTCCTTTCCCCTCTTTCTAAAAACAAGTAAATAAATCTTTTTAATAAAATGAATGACTTTAAAATATCCTTGACTTTAAAATATCCTTACACTAAGGATGACAAACCTGAACAGGACCCCAAATCAAGGAGACATAAAAATGACTACATGTTTTTAATAATCCATATGACAAAAGTTTTCCATATGCAAAGGCCACAACAGGCAGAGACAAAATATTTGAAACAAATACAACGGAAAATCTCCTCAATCCATAGTTACATAGGGCCTTGATGAATCAGAAGGACGTGGCAAGCATTGCTTTGAAAAGATGGTAAAAGCTGTGAACAGAAATTTCATAGGAAAGAATTTAAAATGACCAAAATACACATGAAACTCACCAGTTGTTAAATAAATAGAAATTAAACATTTTTGAGAAATATTTTTTTTACTGCTCGAATTTTTAAAAATTAATGAAATAAAAAAATATGATATCCAGTATAGAAACACTTCGGACAATGGTCTCACTCTCCTACACTGTTATACAAACTATAAGTTGATGTAAAACATTTGGAGGTTAACAGTGTTGTCCAAATGTATATACAGTCTCATCTCCTAATCCAAAATAAAGAAAGTATAAATGTGAAGTTCAAAAAGTCTTGCAGAAATAAGTAGACATGTCTTTTGGAGAAATAGGATGTTTGTATCAAAGAACAGAGCCACAAACACAAAAATTCTGAAACTATACACACATCAACTTAACACCAACTGAAAAATAAAACTGCTGGTCTTTTATATATTTTGGCTCCAGAACACATGGTATGGTTTTCACACCTTGATGGGGAAAAAATAGGATTAGCTCTATCACAAGGGAATGCCTACACCAGAACCCAACAAGGGGACCTAGGACACAAAACTACAAGGACATGGTAATATGAGCAGGATATAACATTCTAACTTGCAAATGAAAGTGGGCTGTGGACCACCCAAATGTAGATACTGATTAGAAATCAAGATAAAATCAGAGTAGGCATCAATGATAACAATAACAAGAAGAGAGGTTTTTAGTTTGATACAGACTGATTTTTGTGCTTAATAACATCTGAATTATTATAGACCAATCTTCCCACTTCTCCCAAATCTCATCACTGTTCACTGTAAATTAATCTGTGATAGTAGATTCTCATTGCTTTGTTTCCTCTAACTATAGGTATCGTTGCTAGGACTTGTTTGACATCTAAGAGACAGCAGAAGTTTCTCTCTTCACAGTGCTTGGGGGATGCATTGTGATAACTCCCTATCAAGAATGGCAATATGTCCCAAGAGTTTACAGCCTAATTAGTCTTCACACAGTGAGGTAGCTGGTGGCATGTGAAAAAGACACTTTATTGCATATAACTTCTTGAAAAACAAAAGGAAGGGTTTGGGGTTAATTTTTGCTTTCTTGTTTTGGACTTTCACATTTTCGAAAATCAGGCAGGATGCATTATAGATCATTTAAAAAATCTGCTATATTTTTACAGTAAAAGATAAGATATCAAATGCATTTTATGCTTTTGACATGGTGCCCCAAGCCATACCCCAGATCTTTTTGGAACAAGCTGTACCCTCCTATCTTTCCAGTTCTAGAAGTGTTTTGGCAGGCAGGCAGGCATGGAAACATGAACTTAGATGGCTTCTCACAACATGAGAAACATTGCAGTGCTTTACATACGTTGATTATTACCTTCTCAATTAGAGAACTCTGAAGTGTGCCACAGATTCTGTTTCACTCCTGTGCACTTTCTTCATTCATCTTCCTTGAAACATTCCATTAGTCAGTGTGTACATTCTTTAGGAATTCACGATGACTTTTCTTTCACTTGTATTAAGTCTAAGGGAATCTGACGCCACCACCCAACATAAATTGCCTTTCCGCTGTTCTCTAGCACGCAGGATTTGTTTCCTTCAGATCCATCCCTGCATGCACACATACAACCAACCATGTAATGGTGCTGTCGTTTCCATGCAATGCCAGTCTGCTGCTCTTCTCTCTTCTCTTCTCACGCCACACAACCAGTCTGCTCAATTCTTTCAGGTTCAATTTAAGTCACCTTTTTCTGCAAGACACGTTCATGGACCCTGTCCAGTCCTATAATTATAGTATACTTTGAAGCAATACCATGCCCGGTTAACACAAAGTTAATCCTTGATTGTTTATTTTTATTTGTATTATAATTCTTGCTTTGAATGGTCAAACATCTTTGTAATATTTATGAGTCATTCCATGTTACACTCAATTATCACTTGGTAGCCCCCATTGATGCTCACTAAAATCTTTATCATTAAACAGCTGATCTTCAAGCCAAATCAGCACTTTAAAAGCAACAATATTTACAGTGAGAATATCATTCTACTAGAAAATTTTAAATAATGTTTCTGTGTATTGATTATGACTTACCATTTTCCACATGAGTCAATGAAAAAACTGCATTGTTTTAAAAGAAAACAACTACCACAAACTTGAAACGACAGAGGCTAACCATGTACAGGTGGCTGAAGAGCTTATGGGTTAGCTGACTGGTTTTGAGACTTTCCACACTGTAGTAATCACTATGGATTTTCCCATGGTTGACATGTCACCCTACAACTGTTAGAAGGATGCCAGGTGTGATAAGCTGTCATTACCACATAGTGGGCAGGTGTTTAAATCACAGTGAGCACACTTGTGGCCACATTCAGGGGGAGCAGAGGCCCTGGTGCCAAGAAGGTGCAGCTGCCTGTCAAGAGTAACATGGGCTGCTATTCATATTGGCTGCAATATTCTCAAATTGTACCATAAATGTTATAAAGTGGGCAGTGGTGCCTCATTATGACTTACTAAGATGTGACCAACGGCACATTTGGAAATAATCTGGTATCTTTTGAAATACCAAAATCAACTCCAATTTAAGCCTCTTAATTCTCTCTGAATGAAATGGCTTTTTTAGAAGACTAATTTTGAATTTATACGAGCCACTCAATAATATTTAAGATGTGCTGTTTAATTTTCCTGGTTATATCTGCTTTGCAAATGAGGGCTCCATTTTATGGAGTGTCATTTGGGAACATTTTGTAAACTTGAAATCACAAATCAGGCAGAGCCAATGTGGTAAATTCCCTCATTAACGACTAAGATATCTGGATAAAGCTTCTTATAATTCAGTCTCTTGCCAATAAAAGTCCCTTAATAAATGTCTGTTAAATTAATTCATGAGTACATTTGTTTTATTTTTTTTTTAATAATTGGCTTGGACTTGATGTCTAATATGCTTTTCTGACCTTAAATGCTATCTACAAGTGCTCAAAAGGAAGACACTTCCTGCCATGTATAACCAGGATTATTCACAGACATTCATGTTTTTTAAATGAGTGGTTTCTTAAAAAGGAAGATGATAGTGGGTTTTGTCTTTTCCCCCCAGAACTCTTTTCTGTCACTGTGTCCTTTAAAATCCTCTGAATGCCCAGTGCTTCAGTGTAAAACTCAGTGTAGCTCCTTCTGTTACAATTCTCTCCTTAACTAATAAAACTTACATGAAGGTGAGGGCGACACACAGAGTAAGTAATAGAATGAGTTGAGTATGTTGAAAGCAATCTGAGAAAGAGGACAATAGGTGTAAAATAGAATCTTTCTAATTGCTTGGCAATTAATATCTGTGTATCAAAAAAGTATTAAGTAACCATATTCCCTGTAAAAAAAATACTTGCAAGAACCTGCTTATGAGTCCCTCACTCCATGTTAAGAAGTTGTCCAGACAGTATTATTACTCTTGTTTTATTTAACATAATGACACAAGTATGTGTTCCAAAGAAATTGATTGGTTGTAAGCATCCAGAGATTGACTTTGGGTTAATGACTCCACTAAATACATGGCTAGCTTTGTGGTGTAATAAAAATCATGCAGTAAAATTAAGATGACATATTCAAACATTTGAATTTATAAATCTCTCAAGAATTCAGATTCCATGTCTTTACTCCAAATATTTAATTTATAAGTGAATATAAGTCATTGCTAGAAAATAATGAAAGTTAACATTTTCTAACAGTTAATCATTAATGTGATTAATATATTGGCAGCTCCATTTGAAGAACACTAGTGCAGGATTTGAAGTTATTTGTCACAAGTGGAATAAAATTTATCTTTTTACTGCTAAAAAAAAGTCATCTAATGAGTTTGATTATCCTCAACTATTACTCCATTCTCCAGCACCAGTATATACACTCTAACTCGGTATAGAGAAGAAAATCAAGAAAATATCATTGACTTTGTACATCCTCGATCTCAGAAGTGGTCACCAGATTCTTAGTCAGGGATAGGGAGAACAGGTATCTCATTGTATGGCTGATATTAGCTGAGCTGTTGGAAAGCCGCAGATTTTCCAAGGTTCTAGTGCCAAAATAGTGTCTAGTGAGAGAATCATTGTGTGACCTGATATGCATCTCCTGGAGTTGGTTTAACCTACACATTGAGTCTTCGGTCTTATGCCTGCTTCCCTTCTATAGAGTACTGAGGAAGCTTGTTGGAACAGGCCACACTGTTGAGGAATCAAGGACCAAGATACCAGATGTCTGAGAAGAAAGTGTCAGCAACTCTCCACTGTACCCAAGATTCCTGCTGCCCTTGAAGAGCACTGAAGAGAAGCTCAGCAGCTCAATGACTACTTTCAGAAAATATACCCAACAGAAACACGTGAAATGAGGGCTTCCTTCCCAGTACTGAAAGGTAGCCCAATAAATATAGGAGGCCATTTTGCCTATTTTCTCATCCTTCATATCTTCAGTGCCAGAGGAGCTACAGCTAGAAGATAGAAAATACAATCAAATTAATTCTCCTACAGGTTGGGCATAGGTTAGAGGTCAAGAATGAACTGCAAGGAGAAGAAAGATCCAGAAGAGCTTGTTTGAAGGCAGAAATTACTGAAAAAAAGAAAACATATTTATAGTCCTCTAGATTCCAATTGTTCAATAAACCAGCTGCACATGTATGGAGTAAAGAGAGGGGTAGAAAGCTAAAAAAGGAGGAAAAGAGAAAGAGAACATAAAATAATATCAGAATTGTGTATATGTTCATTAGAACTACACTACTCAAAGTTATGGTATATGGGCCAGCAGCATCAGCATAATCTGAGAACTTTTTAACAATGCAGAACCTTGGGCTCTGTATATACACTCCCATATACCTAAGCAGAGCTTCTTATAATTTAGTATAATTAGACTCACATGGAGAGTTTGAAAAACCGATTCCTAGGTCTACTCCAGAATTTCTGAGTCAGCATGTGGTCCAAGAGATTCTAAATTTGTATAAACTCCTAGATTATGCTAATGGTGCCCATCCATGGACCACATTTTGAATTACTAACACAGGCAGAAGCTAAAAACTGGTACTTAGATCTACTTGTTTGATTTCCCCAATAATTAAAAAGTATCTCCACAAGAGAGAGGTAGAGTTTGATTGCCCTTTATTTCATTCCAACCATCAAGTCCCCCTTTGCATGCAGTAAAGAGCTGCTTTTCTTTCTCCCTTATTTTGTAGAATTGTTAAAGTGCTAAGGAATGGATATATAACTAGACGTGAAAACGAACAAAGTATGGACAAAAACAAACATAATAACAAAGGGCAGACTCATTCTTAATTTCTTTTATTCTTCTATTCTCTGACTAGACTTTCATGCGTGTATTGCATTTTCCTCAGCATTTCTTGTAAGAATAAGGCTCTGAGTGTATTCTCTTAATGCCTCTGTTTTCTCCTTTAGGGGATCTAAAGAAGAAAAAAAAATGTAACTGAGAAATATCTAATAGAACTGAAAAATATTACATAAAATCTGCTACATAATTTGCCGAACTCTCAGTTCCATTTGTTTTATGAAAATGTGAAACTTGTATTTTTTTATCAGGCTAGAAAATGAAAACCCACGGCAAATCATTATACTGTACCTCTGTTATGGAAATCTAGCATTCACAAAGAAAGCAACTGCCATTTTCTTTCTCTAACGAAATGCTCAGAGACCTTTTGATGAGAAGTTGGGTGAAGTATCTTAGAGAAAAGATAAAATTTTTCACTGCCCACCCTCATCCCAGCAGTCTTATCTGGGAGTCTCCCAGGGGATGGCTAAAGCCTTCTCTGCCCTCAGCAGGAGAGCTGCAGGAGACGTTGAGAGCTGCCAGGCACTGTCAGCAGCTTCTTCTCCCACAATTGTTCCCATTAACAATAGCGGAGGGTTTCACCGCTATGCAGTTTGAACTCTCTGAAGTAGAGGTCACAAACATCCTAATCGACTTCATAAACCAATAATTAGATGATGGTTCCGAATAGCACATACTTACTGAATGACGGATGGAAATCAGAACAAAACTAAGGGGAAACGATGAGTCTCTCAACATTTACTTCTCTCGTGGTGCTAAATGACACCTGAATATTTGACATAGGAGAATCCTTTTTTTTTTTTTTTTTACGTAAAAATTAAGACCTTATTTTTCATAGGGTTAATATGTGTTTTTCCCATGGGGTTGTTCTTGTGCTTAGATCCAGTAAGTATTGCATAAGTGGTTGTTCAGTAAACTTGATATCTTTCCTCCTTGGCCTCCTTCACTTACAAAAATCATTTATCCCTAAATAGTATGTCCAAGCAGGTTTCTAATCATAGCAATTTCTATCCCATTTAATTCCCAAAATAAAGGCTAAGCTAAAACTCAAGGTTTAAACCTCTTAGGTGAGCTTCAGTGAGATTCTCAACAAAGGGTGGTTGGAAAAGTAAAATATCCGTGCAGAAACCTTAGAGATACTTTTACAGCACAATGGGGTAGCACTCTTCTTGTCTCACTAAACCGAGTTTCTGTGCTATAACAGTCTTCATATGTGTATCTTTATATATTAACTTTAAAATAAATTTATACCTCTAATATGTTTATATTTCTCTGTTTCATTTTATTTTATTTGTAAATTTACTTAAAAGTGCTATGAATGATAAAGCAACTTTATTTTCTATTAGATATACATTGCTATTTTGCACCCAGAAACTTGATGTTTTGAAAACAAGGCATACATATTGACTCAACTCTCCTTTGATGTCATAAAAAATAAAGAAAGCAGACCTTTAAAACACGCACTTTTTGGTTAGTCTACTAACCAAAATGAGTAGTCAGATGCTGACATTTGGGACAGCCTTAGCATCTAGAATTGGAGGAAGAAAATTCTGGGAAAAGAGAAATTCTTCAATTCTAAGCATAAAAATCTCACATAAGTTTGTGGTTGACACTTGAATTGCTTACACACAAGATGAGATCCCATACAGTCCAGGAGAAACAACAGTTCTAAAGGAAGAAAGATATGACCAGAGGTTTCAATTGCTACTGGCTTATGGGGAGAAAGTTTTATGTTCACTTCATGTCAAGCTAAGGCCTTGGCAATCATCTTGAACTTTCCCATAAGGACCATGTCTTATAATTAAAACTCATATCCTAGAACAAAGAAATTCTTTCTGGGATTAAAAGAAAGTAAGAGAGAAAACAAAACAAATAGATTGGCTTGTATATAGTATAAGTTAAATTCAAACTTCAATAAAATCAAAATGACTTACTAGTAACAGACTACTAAAACACAATTTAACACAATTTAGAGGGAAACAAAAAAATTCAGTCTCTTCAGCACATCACTTAAAATATCCAGCATTCCAATATAAAATAAAGAACTACTAGACATAAATATACCCAGGAAATTGTAATGCATAGTGTAGAGGAAAACAGGCAATAGATGCAAAATCAAGATTTTGGAATTAGCAGAGTAGACTTTAACATAATTATATTAAATGGTTGCTTCACCATGGTTTCTGACCATGGTGAGGCAACTGGAGCAGTCTTGCCCAATTGATGTGAACATCTAAAATAACTAGACAAACTATTTAGACAACTATTTTAAAATATTTGAAAATAGTCATTGCAAAACTGTAAGCCCTGTGAGAAGGAAAAGCAAGGAGGTGAGATCTACAATCATCCTAGCTTTCTATCTGAAAACATATTTCAGGGTAACAAATAGAGTAGGAAAATTTTACCAAGTTTAGGAGTGAGAGATCAGAGTTCAGGGAGAATGAAGTGGTTGGATTTCAGAGTAATTAACGGTGCTAAATGGAGAAAGGGTCCTAGAAAACTAGTTGAGATTCCCTTTGAGTTGATCACTAAATTATGTGGCATGCATGTGTTTGATGAAACTCTGTAAGGCCAAGTTAAAAATGACAGAAAAGCAATCAGCTAAACTCTTTCCACAGGGCTGCAAGAAACTGAGTTGTAACCAAACAGAGTGGACATTTCTGATTTAATTATGAAGGATTCTCAGTAAAGACTTCAGAATAATCATGCCTTGGTAGTAGTGGTAAACTAGCCCTGTACTGAAAGATTTCCTAGGCCCACCATAACTAAATAAAAAATAAAACTTTAAAGAATCAGGCTGATTGGTATATAACTTAACTACCCATCAGAACAAAGTCCAATATTTTTTAAAGATGATAACAAAATCCATAAACCAATAATGTCATGTTTACAATATACAAGGTTAAATCAAAACTTCCTAGCACTGATGAGAAAAATATGAGTCAAAACCAGGGAACAAGTTGGTCAACAGACAGAAATAGATGCAGACATGACAGAGATATAAAATTGGCACTCTTAAAAGACCTACTAAAAACATGATCAAGAACTAAATGAAGAGAGAAGTGGAAGCAAAAACAAAAAGGCATAATACAAAAGACATTGTATAAAAGGTATAATACAAAAATTTATAATGTAAAATAAAAAATAATTAGATGGGTTAATAGAATTTTGAAAAATTACCACACTTAAAAACACATTAATAAAGACTATACTTTCAGGGATCATTTCTATAGTTTGTTACTAGAGAAGTTTCTCTGAACGTGTAGAGTACCTGAAACCAGAAGGAAGAGATGGAGTGTTCTTTCTTAAGGGTTGCGAAATCGGCTCTTGGTGTTGCTTCTGTAACTGCCATTTGTCATTGATGATTATTATTCTCTTCTTGAAGAGAGTAAGAGGGAGAGAACACCGTCTGAGTGGTTTTGTTTTCTTTTTTAAAAACACATTAATAGAAGTTATAAAAACTGAAATATATAGAAAAAATACCAACACAAAGTGAACAGAGCCATAATGACCCATGTAGTAATGTAAAGAGGTCCAACATATTTAATATCAAAATCCTGAAAAGAGAGGAGCAAGAATAAAGATGTAATACCAAAATTTTTCCAAATTTGATAGAAAGTATAAAGCTATTAATTCAAAAATATCAGTGAACTCTAAACAGAAGAAACACCCACACATGAAAAAATAATATGTAAAGTCATGTCATAATCAAATTTCTGAAAACCGGTAATAAAGACAAAGTTTTAAAAGCATCTTGTATCACATTATACATAAAATTGTCAAGTGGGAATACTAAATTCAACAGAGAAAATAAAAAAGAACATTAAAATTTAAAAATACATAAGATTTTTTTTTTCAGAAAAACAAAGCTGAGAGAATTTATCCCAATGCACTGAATCAAAAGATTAAAAAAAATTCTAAGATTAAAAAAAAATATGCCAAATGAAATTCTGGATTTACACAAAGACAGTCTACATTCTTTGGCTGTTTTCTCCCTCTATCTCCAACCTCTTCTCTCATCATCATATCTTTTTTCTCTGATTTTGACTCTCTGGCTTTCCTGTTAAAAGGAATTACTTGTTTTTATTTTGGGCCTCCCAGGAAAATTCAGGATAATCACTCTACCTGAAGAACTTTAACCTCATTACATCTTCAAAATGCTGATTGTCCTGTTAGGCAACATATTTACAAATTCTGGGGATTAGGACATAGACATCGTTGAAAGGTCCTCTTTCTGTCTATAATAGAATATAAAATATAAATGTATCTTAGTCTTTTATTAAGGTAAGCAATTATCAATACTATATTTCAGTATTCCAAGTCCTACATATTTCTCAAAATAAATAAAAGCATATATTTTAAAAAGAGTTCTCCTTAAAAATACTCATTAAAAATACTCATAAATGAGTATTTATGACACTTATAAGATATTCTTATTTATGATAGGCCCACGCTGGATAGAGTACAAATGTTCATTAATAAGTGAGTACAAAAGTATGTTGTCCTAAATCTTTAATAGAACACAATACTCAGAAATGAAGTAGAATGAACTATTAATATATAAACAACATGGATAAGTCTTTGTGTTGTAGCCTTTCAAGGCCAGGGAGGTTCACACGGGATTCGGGCAGTCAGAAGAATGTACACAGAACCATGGGAATGCCTGACATGCCTTTATTTAAGGTTAGGGCAATCAACACATGCTGCAAGCCCCATGTTGTGCCACAGGAAGCCCTGACTCCCATATACACTAAATGTACATAAAGCCACCAGGTTTCCAAGATAATGTATAACAAAGCATGATTCTGTACATAGCCCACTCAAGGCTATGGGAATACAGTTTATCGGACCTAGTCTGAAGGCTGTGAGAATACCGCTTATCTTAGTTATCCAGACATCTAGGTGAGGGAGCTTGACTGACTCCATTTACCAACAATCCACCCTTTCAGGGTTCCTCACCATACAATCTACCCAGAGGTGTCATAAATAAAAAAGGGAATGAAGAATGTGAATGGAATAAGAAGGGAAATGTATAGTATTAGGTTTAAACAGAAATATTTTTAAATAAAATAAAGTGAGAGAAACAAAAAGGAAAAAATAATAAAAAAATAAGAACCAAATTGGAGCGAAATCTCCTTCACAGCACTATCAACAACAAATTAGCTAAATTAATACAGGTGGGATGGAGATAAGAGCGGGGGGAAAGAAAGAAAGAAACACTTAAATATCTAGAGGAAAGGGAAGTGATTTTGAGGTGATAGAAGGAAAGGGAATACTAAGAGTGAGGAATGAAAACCACGCTAAAGACAGGGAAAATTTGAAATTTGAGATGGAAAGAAAAAAAGGGCAGGATGAAAGAGAGGAAAAAAGAAAAGAATAGGCCAAGATAGGGCAAAATTAAAATTTGAGATGTAAAAAAGACTAGGAGAGGGGAACAGTAAATTCTGAGATTTGTAATACAAAATTAATGAAGATCTAGATATAAAATTGAAAAAAATGCAACAGCAACTACCCCATCCACAAATGATGAGCAAAGACTGATAAAAGTGGAGAGAGAATGCAGGTATTTTAGGAGCGGGAAAAAAAATGACCAGTGACAAGAAAATTGGTTTGGAAAGGCTGGATGGGGGAGAAATTGTAAGAGTGAGGAATGGAAACAAGTTGTAGCAAGAGAGAAGACAAAATTTAAAACAGAAATAATAAGAAGAAAGAAGAATGTAAAATGGAGTAAGAGAAGGGAGGGGCAAAATATGTGAATTGAAATAAACTATAGTATAAAATCTAGTGACTTAATACGCATAAACTTGAAGGATAGCAAATGAATGTGAAGCTACACAGGTAAGGAAATTATCACAAATCGTGGAGAAGACCATGGGAGATTTTGTCTTAGTAGCATCTAGTATTTACCACTGTTTTTTCTTTCTGGGTCCACCTCTCTGGTGATGTCAGATGGTGCCCCAGCCTGGCCTCAGGCAGCCTGTTTGAGACTATCAGGGATCTACTGTCTGTGGCTGACTCCTTCAGTTGTTAATCTGAGTCACTCTGCACTCAGCAGTCAGGCTTAAGCACCACAGGGTGAGTCAGGGTCCTTCCTGGGTTTGAGGCTATTGTTTCCCTTCAGGCTGCTGCCAGTCAGAGGGGACTGGACTGGCTGAGCAGGCTGCCTGCTGCAGTATGGGGGTGACTCAGCACCAGGATCCCAGCAGCTACTCTTTCATTTGTCTCCACCCAAAGTCTGTGTCCCCAGTCTCTCCTCAAGCATCTCTCGTCCCTTCTGCCCCACACTCCCTTTGCCAGATCCCAAGGTAAGTGGCTCCAAGTGAAAATTTATTCATTGGCCCTTTAAACAGCTCTTTGTGTCCCCAGTCTTCAGTCTCTGGCAGAGAGCAGCCCTGCTCCTTTTCACAGCTGGATATTATCTGTGTACATTTTAGGCTCTGGTGTTCTAGGCTGGGGATCCCAGCTTAGCGTTTAGACCACCACTTCTAAGGGGGATCCTAGCACCTACTTAAACATTCCTCAAGCGCCCCAGCTGCCTCCTGTGGACCCCAGCCAGCCCTCTCATTTCTCCACCACACTCATAACCAGTCATGTCATGCTGAAGCAGATTCTTCTGTCTGTCCCTGGTTTAAGTCTTCTCTCTGGCTATTATTCAGTTGTTTGTTCTGGGTGATTTCTCCGCAATTTAGTTGTAATTCCAGATCGGTCCTGGGAGGAGGTTATTGTAACTGTCACTCACTTCTCCACCATCTTGGATCTCTCCTACTGGAAAGCTCTTAATAATTGTTTTTGGTATATAAAATAAATGTCTTTCACAATAATCATTAATTCTTGCAGCATTTTATTCTGGCAGTATCATTTTTTCCTTAGAAATAGAACTTCTCAGTGAAAGCATCTGGGCCTGGTGCTTTCTTTTGGAAGGGTTAGGAATTATTGATTCACTTTCTTTGAATATGACTATTCAGTTCATCTATTTCTCCTTGTGCAAGTTTTGGTAGGTTGTGCCTTTGAAGGAATTGGCCCATTTCATCTTAAATATAAATTCAGGGGTATAAACTTTTAAATAAATAATATTCCTTCATTTTCCTTTTAATGTCCATGGGTTAAATAGTAATTGTCCCTCCTTCTTTTCTGACAGTAGTAACTAACGTCCTCTCCTTGGTTAACCTGGCTAGAGGTTTATCAATTTTACCAATTTTCCTTAAAGAACAAACTTTTGGTTTTGTTGATTTTTCTCTATTAATTTCCTGTTATGAATTTCATTGATTTCTGCTCCTTTTTTTTTTTTAACCGTTCTTTATCTTGTGTTTGCTTTGGGTTTATTCTGTACTTCTTTCTCTAACTTCTTTAGGTGGAAGTTTAGATGATTAATTTTACATCTTTTTTCTTTGCCAACATGAACATTCAATGCAATAAATTTCTTCTAAGCACTGCTTTCGTTGCAGTCTACAAATTTTGAAAATTTTCATTTTCATCTAAAATATTTCCAAATATTTTCAAAATACTTTTTTCCTTTTGAGCCATATGTCATTTTACAATGTTTTGTTTAATATTTAAATATTTGGGGATTTTACAGCTATCTTGTTAAATTTCTAGTTTAATTCTATTGGGGCCTGAGAACATAATTTAAATGATTTATATCCTTTTAAACTTGTTTAGGTCTGTTTTATGACACAGAATGTGGTCTGTTGTGGTGCATATGC